>OX336894.1:0-207500 GCA_946959425.1 Argyrosomus regius
TGTAATGGTGTCTCCCTAGACACTGTCCTGTAGCCAGTTTTGTACATTTACATTTAGCAGACGCTTTTATCCAAAGCGGCTTACAGAGAAGGGAACAATCAAGGTACAGTGCGATAAGAAAGTGTTAGTGCAACAATAAGTGCTATGACAGTTCTTAAAGGGGTAGCTTTCTCATGTCCAGTTGTTGGTAGTGTTGGAGAGGAGGTCGTCTCTGAAGAGCTGGAGGTCTTCAGGAGATTTTTAAAGGTAGAGAGGGACGCCCCTGATCTGGTAGGAACTGGTATTGCGTTCCACCAACGGGGAACAACAAACAAAAAAAGTTTGGATTGCCTTGAGCGAACGGGTGGCAGAGCCAGGCGCCGCTCTTTGGAGGAGCGCAGCGGTCGTGAGGTAACATATGCCTGTTACAAGGGCATTCAGGTAGGTAGGTGCAGTACCGGAGACAACTTTGTAGGCGAGCATTAGAGATTTGAGTTTAATGCGGGCTGCAACAGGTAGCCAGTGGAGCTCGATGAGCAGCAGGGTGACATGTGACCTTTTGGGTTGGTTGTAGACCAGGCGAGCCGCCGCGATCTGGATCATCTGAAGAGGTTTGCAGGCTGGGAAGCCCGTCAGGAGGACGTTACAGTAGTCTAGTCTTGAAATGACCACCGCTTGTGTCAGGAGTTGAGTGACTTTATAAACTTTTTAACATGACAAGAAGTTTGTGTCACAATCATTCACTTGCTTATCAGTTTTTTAACATGATAAATCAACTTTTCACTAAAACCATGGTGCTCATTACTTCATTAACAATATTGTGTGCTCACATAAAATCAGCTTTACTTAAACCATAGTGCTCTTTACCTGATTAACAGCATTTTGTGTTCACATTGTATTCATTTCCACATGCTTCTCCCTTTGATTACTTCAAACCATATATCTTAAGAAAAGAATCAAACTTTGAAGCAGCCATCGCTGGGGACTCTGATTAAAGTCATGAAATTTTATACTACAGACTCTTAGTCCACGGGGCAGTGGTGCACTTCAGCCTCTTGTGGCTGAAATGAGTATCACAACAACAAACACTTGATTAATTTAGATCAGACATCAGAAAATATCAGATATGATTCATAAGAAAAGTCTTTTTTTTCTGACTTGGCCTCAGGGTTTTAGAGTTTCATTCAATATATATATATTTATATATTGAATGAATATATATACAGTATATATGGTTTCTACAAACAGTTGTGTACATGAGGTAGGTGTATATGACAGTATCTACTGTATGTGCAACAGACTAAATGTAAACAGTGGATAGATAAATAAATTATAATGAGCCGGTATTGCAAAGATTTACAGGATAATATGACAGCTGTTGTAGCTCTTCATCAGGGCAATAAATCACAACATAGTACATTCATTATTTTGCCCTCTCAGGGCCGTAAAGCCTCATATTTAATCCGAGAGTCACGCCGCGGCGGTAAACTCTGACATCTCCTGACTTTATTTTACCCTCACGCTAAGCTAAACGACTCACCGTAAACACACCACCGCCATTACACTTCGGAATAAGATGTTCTGATTTCCAACCATAACAGCAGCTCCTGAACGCAGCAGAGGAAGGCTTGAACCTGATTGGTCCGTTTCAAACTTCAGACCGCGACTTGACTGCGTGTTGTTGTTAGCTCGACGTTAGCTTCGCGTTAGCACACGCAAACACAGATTCTTCTGTCTCGGTCACTAATGTCCGACAAATAACAGCCAGGTGAGTGTTTGTGTGGAGTCACACCTCAAGCTGGAGTGACGTTATTCTGACGTTTGTCGTGGAAGTTAACGGACTTTTATTGTGTTTTAATTAATCAGCTGACAGGTGCGGCTAACTAGTTAGCTCGACGGAGAAACGTTTAATTAGCGTTAGCGTTAAAAACATGATTAAAAACTAATAAAACACTTTTAATGAAGCGTTTAAACAACTTTAAATCTTTATACACGTCCTCAAATGTTAGTTAGTTTAACTTGTGCCAGCCGGTTTTTAAGAAGGGCGTGACAGGGAAGCTAAACCTGAAGCTACATGCTACATGATAAAGTGTTTGTCCTGGTTCCGTTTCGGTTGCAGGATGATGGAATCGTGTCCGAACAACAACAACAAGGCTGACAGACGGGAGCAGGTGGAGGTGGACGATTTGAAGAGAGACCTCTCATCAGAGTTCAGCCCTTTACCTGACTCACAGGTATTTACTGACACCACACAGGTGAGGGCAGAAACATACTTATGATTATGTTTACACATGTTTATGTATGGTGGAGTGATGGGGTGCCATACTGGACTTGAACCGGCCACCCTCTGGTTCCCAAGCCAAGTCCCTACTGCAACCAGCTTTTGGGAGAGGTGGTCCATCCTGAGGATGTGCACGCCCAGAAACCTGAAGGCCGAGACTCCCTCCACACAGTCCACGCTGATGACGAGGGGTTAAATTTTGGTTTTGTTAGTACTGAGCACTCTGAACTTTGAACTCCTGAGTCCAAAGACAAAAGAAAACACCTCTCCATCATCCAGGTCATCGTTCTTCAACAAGGGTTCAATCCTGAGGCGGCTGGACTCGGTTGTAGATGCACGAAGAGATCCGAGTATTCAGCTTAGACAGGATGATAGGACCCGACCATAGTGTCCAACCTGTGTGTGTGTGTGTGTGTGTGTGTGTGTGTCTTAAGACAAAAGGCAGGCGAACATTCGAACACGTTCCTTCATTTTCACCATTTTTCACCGCTCGAATGAGCCGAACTGAAATCCACTTGCTTTCAGTCAAAGTCAGGCTTCATCCACACTAAATTTAATTTGTATAACATGTTTTTTTTAGATTGTTTTCTAAAAGTCTGAAGAAGAAGAAGAAGATCACGCTCCACTTCCATTTGTTCAGACACTTCAGAGTCAGAGCTACAACGATTAGTCAACTATTGATCAGCTGTCACCAAATCCTCTAATTTCAGTGTGAATGTGAATATTTGAATATTTTCTGCTTTCTTTAGTTTTCTGTGACAGTAAACTGAATATCTTTAGATTGTGGGCAAAACAAAACCAACGTTTTTCACCGTTTTCTGAACCAAACAACAAAATCAATGAATGATGAAAATATAAACAACTTACAGTCTGAATTTCTGTCAACGGGTTGCTCGTTATGTTGTAATCTGGACGTTCACACATCACTTCACTTTCCCTGATGTGTCGTGCAGCATTCCAGCATCGAGGAGAGAGAACACCTTCAGGTCTACCTCCGCATCCGACCGTTCACCTCAGCAGAGAGCGACAATGGAGAGTCACAGGTACAACACCAAAACTCCCAGACTGAATTCCTCTGATAACTTTGTTGATGCTGCAGCAGATCATTTCAATAGATGTGAACAGAATCGTGCTGAATCGTTCTACTCGTCTGTTTTTAACAGGACTGCGTTACCATCGAGCCGCCCGACACAGTCCTGCTGAAGCATCCCAGCCTGTCTCTCTCCGCGAGGCTCAGCACTGACAGATCGCTGCCACAGACCGGACAGCGCTTCCAGTTCTCTCAGGTCGGTGTGAAACTTCCCCTGGCTGCAGAAAACTTTGTCTTCTTCATGTTCATCACCTGTATACGATCCATTTTTAATGTTTCTACTCGTTACTGATTAACTCCTTTCCTCCTGTCAACAGGTGTACGGTCCTGAGACGACGCAGGGAGAGCTCTTTCAAGGCACAGTCAAAGATTTGGTGAAGGACGTTCTTGAAGGGGGGAACTCTCTCGTTTTCACTTACGGAGTCACCAACGCCGGGAAGACCTTCACGTTCTTAGGTCTGTTTCACTCTCACAGGGCTGAGTGACATGTTTTACCTCCAAGACTCGTGTTATAATGACTTCCTTTGTCATGCGAGCTGTGAAAACACCAGCTCACCACAGAGAGTCTCTCCTAATGTAGCAGCGGCGGTAGAGGAGGTGGAACCATCATCTTCATTTCTGTCTGGAGATTTGAACGTTGAACATTTAGAAGTACAACTTGCTCTTGTCACTTCAGGTCCAGACGCCGATGCCGGTATCCTGCCCAGGTCTCTCGACGTCATTTTCAGCAGCATCGACGAACGAGTTTTCACCGAGACGACCGTCAAACCTCACCGCTGCCACGAGTTCACGAGGCTGAGCCGGACGCAGCAGGCCGAGGAGGCGGCGTTCAAGAGAAACCTCTTCAGACAACTCAAAGAGGTAAACTGTCTGTTTTTTGTCTACAAAGCACATCCTGAATAAAACGTGTCTTTGATGCATTTTCATCTTCACTCTTTGTCTCGTTGTAGAGCGAGAAGAGCAACGTCAGCCTCCTGAACTCAACCAATAAGACTCTCCTCGAAGGCAAGCTTCAGTCTTTTAGTCTTTGTTATTATCCCTGAATGAGTTCTTGGTTGTTTTGTGCACTGCAGCTGCAAACGTGACACTGAAACCACCTGATAAGATGTTCTAATGCTGACTGACAGAACCGCCGGCTCTCACCGTTTAATCCGAGCACACGAGTGCAGTAAATTCATTTTTCTCAGTAAACATATTTTCTAAAGGTGCTATTGACATGAAATTTTCACCAGATGTTGGTGACAACTCAACTAATCCATACATACAAATACCATGCATCAAATCCATACATAACACTTCATAGAAAAGCCTTTGTTGGTGATCACAACGTCAAGACGCCTCCTGTATGGAGAAACTAGTTGCATGCATTGCTCAGGTGTGATTTTGGTCTTCAAATCTTGAAGGTTCCTCTTCTATGAACTCTGATCTTCAGTTCTTTCCATAGATTTTCAACTGGATTCAAGTCACGTGATTGGCTGTGCAGCTCTATTTTTTTTGTTTCAGAAATCTTTCGAGGAGCGCCTGGTCGAGGCCGGTTTATGGCGAACGTCTTGATAGAGCTCTTTGCTTTTACCCATCATGGATGTTCCCTGTGTGGCCACATAACTTAATTTCTGAGCTTATTTGTGTTGGTTTCTTTGTATGTATGGATTAGTTGGGTTGTTGCCAACATCTGGTGAAAATTTCATGTCAATAACACCTTTAGAAAAATGTTTACCGAGACAAATGGTGCCGATACTTCTTTTTCCCGCTGTAACTGTCTGTTAAACATCCTGCAGTGTATCGGAGTGTGTGTTCTTACACTTGATGCCGGGCTCTGTTGCAGGCTCCTCCATGCTCGGCATGACTGTCACAGCAGAGGACAGAATCAGCCTGGAGGTGGAGGCGCACACTAAGTTCTCTGTTTGGGTTTCTTTCTGTGAAATCTACAACGAGAACATTCACGACCTCCTGGAGGTGGTGCCCAGCGGAGCCCCGAGGAGAACTGCACTGCGTTTGTCACAAGACGTGAAGGGCAACGCCTTCGTGAAAGGTTGTTTAAGAATAGAGTACAATGAGCCTCTGAACTTTAAATGTCAGTTTATGTGAATATCCTATGTTTGTGCACGTGTATTCAGATCTGCGGTGGGTTCAGGTGAACAGTGCAGAAGAGGCTTACAAGGTGATGAAGCTGGGCAAGAAGAACCAGAGCTTCTCCTCCACCCGACTCAACCAGCTGTCCAGCAGGAGGTGAGGACGACGGCCGGCAGCATCTCCAGATATTCAGCTCAAAGTTTCTTTTTTTCAATTAGCAAAATTCAAGTAGTCATTCACTCCTCCGTCACCAACTTTACCTGCAACCACAAAGATGTAAACATGAGAATATTTCTACTCCCTCAGTCTTCTCCTCTCTGAACTCTGCACACGTTGAATTGTGGTCGTAGTCAAACTGAAACTTTGAGCTGATTCCCAGAAGTCTGCATTACTCTGTGTTTTTTCGTGCTTACAACCCCTGGCAAAAATTATGGAATCACCAGTCTTGGAGGATGTTCATTCAGTGGTTTAATTTTGTAGAAAAAAGCAGATCACAGACATGACACAAAACTAAAGTCATTTCAAATGGCAGCTTTCTGGCTTTAAGAAACACTAAAAGAAATCAAGAAAAAAAATTCTGGTAGTCAGTAACAGTTACTTTTTTAGACCAAGCAGAGGGAAAAAATTATGGAATCACTCAATTCTGAGGAAAAAATTATGGAATCACCCTGTAAATTTTCTTTCCCAAAACTAACACCTGCATCAGATCAGATCTGCTCTGCAGTTAAAAAGGAGTGGTCACACCTTGGAGAACTGTTGTGCCAAGTGGATTGACATGAATCATGGCTCCAACACGAGAGATGTCAATTGAAACAAAGGAGAGGATCATCAAACTCCTTTAAAGAGGGTAAATCATCACGCAATGTTGCAAAAGATGTTGGTTGTTCACAGTCAGCTGTGTCTAAAATCTGGACCAAGTACAAACAACATGGGAAGGTTGTTAAAGGCAAGCATACTGGTAGACCAAGGAAGACATCAAAGCGTCAAGACAGAAAACTTAAGGCAATATGTCTTGAAAACAGAAAATGAAAACAAAACAAATGGGAGGAAACTGGAGTCAACGTCTGTGACCGAACTGTAAGAAATTGTCTAAAGGAAATGGGATTTACATACAGAAAAGCTAAACGAAAGCCATCATTAACACCTAAACAGAAAAAACAAGGTTACAATGGGCTAAGGAAAGCAATCGTGGACTGTGGATGACTGGGTGAAAGTCATATTCAGTGATGAATCGCGAATCTGCATTGGGCAAGGTGATGATGCTGGAACTTTTGTTTGGTGCCGTTCCAATGAGATTTATGAAGACGACTGCCTGAAGAAAACATGCAAATTTTCACAGTCATTGATGATATGGGGCTGCATGTCAGGTAAAGGCACTGGGGAGATGGCTGTCATTACATCTTCAATAAATGCACAAGTTTACGTTGACATTTTGGACACTTTTCTTATCCCATCAATTGAAAGGATGTTTGGGGATGATGAAATCATTTTTCAAGATGATAATGCATCTTGCCATAGAGCAAAAACTGTGAAAACATTCCTTGAAGAAAGACACATAAGGTCAATGTCATGGCCTGCAAATAGTCCGGATCTCAATCCAATTGAAAATCTGTGGTGGAAGTTGAAGAAAATGGTCCATGACAAGGCTCCAACCTGCAAGCTGATCTGGCAACAGCAATCAGAGAAAGTTGGAGCCAGGTTGATGAAGAATACTGTTTGTCACTCATTAAGTCCATGCCTCAGAGACTGCAAGCTGTTATAAAAGCCAGAGGTGGTGCAACAAAGTACTAGTGGTGTGTTGAAGTGTTCTTTTGTTTGTTTGTTTTTCATGATTCCATATTTTTTTCCCTCTGCTTGGTCTAAAAAAGTAACTGTTACTGACTACCAATTTTTTTCTTGATTTCTTTTAGTGTTTCTTAAAGCCAGAAAGTTGCCATTTGAAATGACTTTAGTTTTGTGTCATGTCTGTGATCTGCTTTTTTCTACAAAATTAAACAACTGAATGAACATCCTCCAAGACTGGTGATTCCATAATTTATGCCAGGGGTTGTATTTCTTGTTTTTATTAATAGAAAGTTGCTGAAATCTGTTTGGTTTTCTTCTTTGTGCAGCCACAGCATTTTCTCCATTCGCATCTTGAGGATTGAAGACATCGGCACTCCGAGGGTCCACACAGTCAGCGAGTGAGTGAAACTTTAAGTGTTGAACTGGAGAGTGAAGCCTCTGCTTTTGTTTGTCTGACGTGGATAAACGTGTTTGGTGACCTCAGGTTGAGTCTGTGTGACCTGGCCGGCTCGGAGCGATGCGCCAAGACCCAAAATAAAGGCGAGCGTCTGAAAGAGGCGGGAAACATCAACACGTCGCTGCTCATCCTGGGAAAATGCATCAACGCTCTGAGACACAATCAGCAGGCCAAGTGAGATCATCACGTGTCCGTCATTCTCTCTCTGTGTCTGAATGATGCAGATGTATCAGTGCCAGCTGTCTGTTCCCTCCCTCAGGCTGCTGCAGCATGTTCCCTTCAGGGAAAGCAAGCTGACCCACTACCTGCAGGGCTTCTTCTGCGGCCGAGGTAAAGCCTGCATGATCGTCAACATCAACCAGTGCGCCTCCATGTACGACGAGACCCTCAACGTCCTCAAATTCTCTGCTGTGGCACAGAAGGTGTTCATACGTTTTCATTTTCTCTCCCTCTGTTTGAATAGTTAAAGATAAAGCCGCTCAGTGCTGACGCTCGTGTTGCTCTCCCGTCTGTTTCCAGATTGTGGTTCTGTCCACCAGGCCCGTTCCCGCCACGTCCCAGAGGTCCGCCAGTGAGGTATCGTTCATCATCAACAACGCTGAGAGGAAGGCTCTTCGGGGCAGCAGGAGGAGCTCCCTGATTGGCTGGGATAGTAGCCTGGAGGATGTACAGGTGAGGTGGATGTTCAGGTTATCACGTGTTGTTATATTTAATCACTACAGAAATCTTCATCGAGTGTTTATTCAAATCTTCCGTCCAGGAGGATGAAGACGCCGAGTGTGAGGAAGAAAGGAGCCTGATGGAGGACACGATGGATCAGAGCAGCATCGAAGAGGCCGGCGATGAAAACGATGAGAAAACTGTCATCGGTAAAAAGATGCACGAGGTCAGTCCTTTATATTTAATTTCATTAAATGTCATCCTCTTCTCCTCTGCCATTATGTACAGCTAACAAACTGAGCTAACGTTAGTGTCGTTATTTTGGTGTCGTCTGTCAGAGGCAGGTGGCGCTGTTGAAGCAGCTGCAGGTCCAGCTGAAGAAGGAGCGAGCGGAGGGCCTCCTGATGGAGGCGCGAGTCAGAGAGGAGATCAGCAGAGAGTTCTCGGAGCTCTTCTCTGAGATGCAGACCGACTACGAGTGAGACACTTTTTAAAATATTCTTCTCTTCATGTCTCTGAAAGTTTTGATATTGAAGTCATACAAACGTCTTCTGTGCTCAGCGAGCGGCTGGCGAGGGAGAGAGAGATCCTGGAGGAGCGAGCGGAGAGGAGGCTGGAGATCTTCAAGAACCTCATCGGCAAAATGGCCACCGCTGGACCTGGTCCAGATACACTCGCCATGGTAACACAAGACTGATTAGCTCATGAATATGAATATAAATCTCTCAAATTGCGTCTTCGTGACGAGATTCTTGAGCTGCACTCGCACTTCACACACCTTAATTATTGAATTTAACCTGTCGTTGACCTGCTTCACGATGACTCCCGTCGGACTGACTTTACTCACGGTGGGAGCAAAGTTTCTTCACATTTCATACGAGGACAGACGCGTTATTTGATCTCCTTTTTGACCTCCCGTGTTGATTACCAGAGGATATTTGTCTGCAGCCACTCCAGCAGGCGTTCATTAAGCATCTCG
Organism: Argyrosomus regius; assembly: GCA_946959425.1. Lineage (NCBI taxonomy): Eukaryota > Metazoa > Chordata > Actinopteri > Sciaenidae > Argyrosomus > Argyrosomus regius. The sequence continues at coordinate 9,305 of OX336894.1, forward strand.
TTCCAGGAGTCTGGCCTCGGGGCACCAAACCCGGATGTGGCGACGTGCTCGCTAATATCCCCGATTAATTTTGTGCGATGTTTTCTTCCTTCCTCCCTCCCTGCAGGACAAATCTCTGGACTCTTACTCCTCCGAATTTGCAGGCATAAAGAAGGCCGCTGAGGCAGCTCATAAATGTCTGTGTTCGGGCCGAGCAGGAGCTCAGGGAGGCGCGAGAGACGCCGTGGAGGAGCTGGAGAGGAAGGTGCTGGAGCTGAATGAACACCAGCAGAAGGTCCGAGAGCAGATGGCTCACAAACAAGACGGTAAAAAACACCAAAGCTCTCCGTTCGACACTGTGACGTGTTCCCAAACTGACCTTTGGATACTTTGTTACTTAATATCACTTTTAATTTCCCAGGCGTAGTCGAGGACGAGGAGAAAAAGAGGCTCCTCTTTCAGCTCCAGGAGAAGTCGTCGGAGGTCGCCCGGCTGGAGAGACAAGTGGGTGACCTGCAGAGGGGCGCCGAGGCGGGCTCACGGGGCCGCTCCTCGCCGGCTGAGGAGGGGGGATCACGTGACCGAGAGCGGCTGCAGGTGAGGAGCATGTGATAGACAAACAAGTATCTCCACTAAATCACTCCTTCTTTTCACAGCGCTACCGTGGCAACAGGAGGATGAAATGTTTCCTCGCTTCATGGAGTGAAACCTGCCGTTAGCCTGATATTCGTTATAGAGCTGAGAGGCCAGGCTGACTCATATCTGGGTCACCACTTAAAATATTATATTAGGAAGATGCTGAACGGATGTACGGCTGCTTTGATAGCTGCAGGTCTTCAGAGACCTTCAAGTCTGTTTTTGTCTCAGTCCACTCAGTGACATATTCGGGTGTTTCCACAGAGACGCCAGACTTCAGCTGAACAGTGTCTGCATACAGATTTCATCTGATCCAACAAACTTTGTCACTTTTTGTTTGAGCTAACCAGGAAACCTCCAACTGAAGGATACCGAACATACCGTTACACCTCCATCATTTACAGTCAGTGTATGTTTAGTTCACTGCTAGACTCATCTCTGTTTCATCAATATTAATCAATACTTCTGTCACCCAGGAGGCGTTGGCTGCCCTCGAGAAGGAGAAGAAAGGCAGAGAAGACGCCATCGCTGCTTTGGAGTATCAGACTATGGGAAAAGAGGAGGCCCTGGCGTCCTTAGAGGAGGAGCGGAAAGCAAGGGAGGAGGCCCTCGCCACGCTCGGGGAGCTGAAGAGAAACAAAGAGGAGATGCTAGCATCCCTCAAAGAAGAGAGACAGGCGAATGAGAACGCCACGGCGGCCCTCGAAGCCGAGAGGAGAGCCAAGGAGGAAGCCGTTGCAGCGCTCGAAGAGGAGAAGCGAAGCAGAGGCGACGTACTCGCTGCTGAAGAGAGGAGCCGCAAAGAGGTGGAGGTGGACAGGAAGGAGATCAGCCGGCTGGTTGAGGAGACAGAAAAGAGGCGAAAGGAGGGCGATGCACTTCGACAAGAAGTCAAAGAGCTGACTGACAAACTGGAAGCCACAAAGCGGCAGGTGACCACAGAGACGGAGAGAGCCGAACGAGCGTTAGCCCAGCTCCAAACTTCTCAGGCACAACTGGACGAACACTCCGAGGAGATCCAGGAGAAAACGTCCCAGATCCACACCCTGACGCAGGAAGTTCAAACCCTGAAACAGGAGGTGCAGACCTTGGCCTCATCCGGAGGTCTCGACGATCTTCGTCTGTCAGAGCTTCAGAAGAATCTGGCCGAGGAGAAGGAGAAACACGAGAGCACGCTCGCGCAAGTGCTGGAGCTGCAGCGCGAGCTAGCACAGGCAGAAGAGAAGCTGGCGCAGAAACAGCAGATCTCCGAGCAGCAGCTGGAGAAGCTGAATCAACAAGAAGTGGCTTCAAAACATCAAGTTGAAGAGCTGAGAACGAAGCTTCAGGAGCAAGAGGAGCGATCGCAGCGACCGCTGGAGGAGCTCCGATCAGAGCTCGAACGCCAACAACGTGCTTCCAAAGAAGAGGTCGAACAGCTGAGAGCAAAACTCGAGGAAGCCTCAGGGAAGCAGCTCAACGAGAAGCTGCGTGAACAGGAAGTGACGTCACGGCAGCAGCTGGAGGAGTTAAAACACAAACTGAGCGAACAGGAAACGACCTCCAGCAAACTTTTAGATGATCTCAAGCTGAAGCTCAGCGAGCAGGAGCAAACTGTCGAGCTGCTCAGGGCTGAAGTAGAAGAAGCTCGATGTTCGTCCAGCTCTGCTGCTGAAGAAGATCTCAAGAGGTTGAACTCTGATCTCCAGAGTGAGGTCACATCCCTGAAGGCGAAGGTCTCCAACCTGGAAGGAACTGAGGAGGCCGCCAGCAAAACGGACGTTCAGCTGGAGGAGAAGCTCACAGAGCTGCAGAAACAGCTGCAGGAAAAGGCCACGCAGGTAACGTCGCTGCAGAAGAGCCTGCAGGAGGCACGAGAGCGGCGGGAGGAGGAGGAGAGCCAGGCGGTCCAGGAGGCCCGGCGCAGGGAGGTGGAGAGGCGCAGGGAGCTGCTGGCTGTGGCGCATGAAGCCATCGCTCAGAAAGACGCAGAGCTGGAGAAGAAAGCTGAAGAGATCAGCAGGTAAGACAGATAAACTTTGTATGTTCTAGTCCCACATATTGAAGACATTCACTACCCTTCAGTGTTTTTGAAGGCCGGCTGCTGTTTTATCCTTCAGGACTCCATAAAGAGTCTTAAAAACACGAAAACTCCCCAAAATATTCAATATTCCCTCGATAAGACGAGTAATACTCTGAAATCATTTTAAAATAAGGTTTTGTCTGATCCAGAAAGTTCTTTATCCTTCTTTCCAGACCGAGACACGTCGACTCAATCTGTGTTTAATCAGGGTTGCAAATGGGTGGAAAGTTTCCGGTAAAAATTAGAAGTTTAGGCGGGGAATTTTGGGAATATTCCAAATCTAAAGCTTTATGTAAATTAACTGTAAATTGTGGGTAATTTAAACAAACTGTATCAAATCCAAACATAAATCTAAACATTTAGTTTTGTCATAAGCAGACACGCAAAATAAAACAATTAAAAAAACAGTTGCAGACTGGAGGAGTCATCGCTGGTGGAAAAGCCAACAAACAATAAAAGAACAGTTAAAGAACATTATGAAATGGTTGATAAATGGTTTGATGGTTATGAACCTTCATCAGTAAGTCTCTCTCTAATATGTTTAATATCTAAAATGTCAAATTAATGGAGAAGGCTGGATGTTATTCTGTCATTGTGAAATACATTTCCTCTGCATTATCCCGCCTTTCATCTCTGCACGAGTACCGCGGTGTCCAGGCTCCATCCATCTGCTCCACCCGATGCATTAAAGAGTGACGTTCTGGACCCCGATGTACTCTCACACTGCTAACATCACTTCATTGTTATCTTCTCTCGTGCAGACTGAAGGAAAACGCCAAGCAGGAGTCGGAGAAAGCCAAACGCCTCAGCCTCGACCTTCAGAGGAAAGAGGACGACACGTCAGACCTCCGAGAGAAACTGGCCGACTACAAGAAGCAGATCCAGCAGGTCCAGAAGGAGGTGAGAGAAACGAACCTTCAGTAAGATAAAGGGGAACACGACATGTTCAATGTTGTCTAAACGTTTGTTTGTGACTTTTCTGTCCTGAAGATCTCGACCATGAGAGAAGAGGAGAAGAGTTTGAGGCAGAAGCTGTCCGACGTGGAGAAAGTGAAGAAGCAGCTTCAGGCCGACGTCGCCAACAGAGACCGAACCATCCAGCAGCTCAAAGCGGTGAGATCAGAGGCAGCGACCTCCACCTGTTTGTGTGCCAGGTGGTTTATCTTCATCTCTTCACCTCCTCCTTCTCCTCCTTCTTTCCTGTAGGAACAATCATCTGAAACCAAGTCTGACCAGACGCTCTACCAGAAGGCCTGTAAAGGTAAACCATGTGTGTCTTTATATGTGTGCTGTGTGAAGGCCAGGGCGGCGTTCTCCATGTAAACCTGTACCTTATTTGTTTTTAATAGACCTCGAAGCGAAGGAGCGCGTGATGGAGGACATGCGTTTGGCTCTGACGGAGCAGGAGGAGACGCAGGACCAGATGGAGCAGGTCTTGGAGGAGAAACTGAACCTCATCCAGGAGCTCTCCGGCGGTAAGAACATGAAAAGACGTAAATGTTGCTGACTGCACCGAGACTGGAGCAAACTTTTATTTAGATCCCAGAATCAGGTCAGTAAGTCAGTGTTGTGTCTCTATGGAGACAGAGAGACTCTGTGTATGCAGAGTAGCATACAGAAAGTATTAACGCTGACCAGAATGCTTTGAAGCTTTGGCCGTTGCCATGGTAATCTACGTCCAAGTCTTAATATGAGCTGTGGACATCGTCAGGAGTTGTCTTCAGTCACTGGACGGTGAAGCGTGCAGGGAGCAGAGGGCTTATCCGGCTTGAGTTTACTTATTCCACCTGATCTGAGGATACAAGTTATATATAACGTTCTACTGGAGTACTTCTTCTGTCTTTGAGTGTTTGTGTTCATTCTCTGATTTTAACCCTTTCAGAGGTGGACAAACTGAAGGCGATGCTGCTGCAGCAGGACCGTGGAAACAACACGCGCCATCAAGTCGATGATCCGTCAGATGAGTTCAAAGTGGCCAAACGGGAAGCCGCCCAGGCTCAGGAGAGCTTGAAGGTACGAATATCTTCACATGTTGTGTTAGATGGAAGCAGAAATATTCAAATATCTGAAGGAATATCGATGCTCGATCATGCTCAGGTTCTTCTGATGTCAAATGATTTACAGTTGCTTTAAACATCCTTTTTGTGCGCAGCTCTTTACAGACAAGCACCAGGCCGAGCGTAAGAAGTGGCTGGAGGAGAAGCTGTCCCTGATCGGCCAGGCTAAAGAGGCGGAGGACAAGAGGAACCAGGAAATGAGGAAGTTTGTCGAAGACAGAGAACGCTACAATCGACAGCAGAGCCAGCTGGTAAGAAGAGGATGAAAACATGCAAACGTTAATGTAATGTACATTCTGCATGAACACTTTCCCTCTTCTTCAGGAGTCCATGTCGTCCGAGCTGGCTGAGAAGGATCAGACCATGGAGAGGTGGAGGAAGGAGAGAGACACTCTGGTCGCAGCTCTGGAGGTCCAGCTGCAGAAGCTTCTCTCCAGCCAGGCGGAGAAGGACAAACTCATCCAGCAGCTCCGCCAAAATAACACAGAGCCGCCACAAGAGGTCAGTACGACACAAAGATAACAGAGACAGAGACTCAAACTGTCAGGACTGACTGAGTTTTTACATTAAAGAGGCTCAACGCGAGAAAACACATCGTGAAATGTTCGATGAGGTGAAGGAAGAAGGTTAAAGAAGGTGGATTAAGACAGTGAGTGTTGATGTTTGCAGTCCGCTGTGACGTTATTGGGCGAGATGAAACCTTACGGAGAGTCGTGCAGCATCTTCTGCCCTGTTTCAGTGTCGATTGACCTTTTTAGATTCATCTGGAGAGCGGAGCTTTATTGTCGTGCAGGGAAAGAAGGGAGGGAGAGAGGGATGAGCAGCGTTTGTAACAGATAAATATCCAGCAGCTGTCTTTATTCTTTGGTTTCCCAGCAGAGTTCTTTGAGCCGCTCGTCGAGATTTAGGTCACAAGTTTGACTCGTTGGATCTTGTTGTTTTTTCATTCAGCATGGTTAATGTGGAGCCACATCTCTGTCCCACATACGTCACTTCTCTCACAGAGGTTTCCTCTTTTATTTTGACCAGAGAGAACAGATACTGTGAAGGACAGGCTGTGATGATGCCAGGCTCTCTGTCTCATACGACTGTACTGATTTTAAAATATTTGTATCAGGCAAAAATTCAGAAGAGAATTGAACTTTTTGAAGGAATTGATTCTTTTATTATTATTATCAACAGATAAGATCAAATATGAAGCTGTCACGGTCGTCTGAATTCAAGCAGTGATTTGAAAATCATATTCAATATTTGTATTTTAGACAGAGCAGAGTTAAAATGTGTGAGCTTCGTTTTATTCTTCTCATTTATGCTGTCATTTGATTAACTGGTGGACGAAAACAAAGCTGTCATCTAGTTAATTATTGGCTCTGTGATTATTAATCTAAGTTAATCGCACATATTTTATTTCTGTGAAAAGCATCCAGACATATTTCAAACCAAACAGAATATGGATAAATCAATGGAAAACAGACATTATAAACATTAAAGTTCAATTAATATTCAATGTGAGCATCTCATCCTGACAACAGAGTAACAGTCTTAAGTTAAACTTAAGTTAGCTCAGAGGACGCGCTCTGTCAAACCTCTGCCTGTCCTCTCACACTGTCGTTAGCAGACTTCATCAGTTTGCATTGGACGCCTGGTTGAGGTCGAGGCTGGCTGCTAACGCTAGCATCAGGTGTTTCCTCCATCATGTTTACAGAGCAGGTGTGGGTGGAGCGTTTTCCCAACTCAAAGGTGGTTACCATGGTTACCACGCAGCCTGATTCTTCTTTCATTTAATGGCGGACGGCAACGAGCGCTTAAGGAGCATTACCGCCACCTGCTGTGCTGGAGAGTGGGCTGAAGTTTCCTGATTCCACTGTAGAGGACGCAGCCCGATTAACCTGCGTTATTTTTTCAATATAATTAATTAATCGAAATGTTAATTTGACAGCCCTGGTAGAAACATCAGTAACTATGAGGACAGGGTGTCACCGTGACCGTCTGGTGACTCTTCTTTGTGTTTTAACACTTGTTATTATTTAAAGGTCCGACATGTTCAACACTGACTCCACATTGGACCTTTCCTCTGTAGTTTCTCCTTCGTGCTTGAGAGGGACAGGTGAGGGGTTTTCAGTTGGTTGCAATCTGAAACTTCGCCACTAGATGCCGCTATATTCTACACGCTGGACCTTTAAATAAAGTTATTTAAACTTGACCACAGACCTGAGTGTGGTACGTTTCAAATTATCACACTTAACATGCAGTTAATCATTTTAGACTTTTTAAAGCAGCTCAAACTAAAAAAAAATATGTTGTGTTACACGCACGACATGCACGTTTCACAGATGATTAAATACACACGGTGTGTAGCGTGTATGTATGTACAGAGTGACGTGTAGCATCTAAATTAGAACTCTGTGAATAAATGTTTAAATCAAATCATGGATTTAAAGAATCATGACGTTTCTTGTTTCATTTCGTCCTCGTCTCTTCATCCCTGCACTATATTTGGCTGCAGGATCGTGCTGCCGTCTGTCATAACTGTTCATGTTTTTTCAGGGTGAGACGAGGGTCAGGAAGCCGCCGTGCATCTGAAGCAATTCCATCACGCGTTTCACGTGCAGTGCAATCTTTCCGTCGCGTTGTCGAGTACGTTTAGGTTTTCGTGCTCGCTCGGATTATTCTGTAGTTTGAATTTTGTCTCTTCTTCATCATGAATGAGGCGACGTCAGCTTTGTGCAGCAGAGGGACATTTGATTTGATCGTAGGAATAACTCGTGCCTCGTCCTGAATTTAGAGGTTCAACATCGGTTAGTTAGCCGACCTCCTTGTCCTAAAACAACCACTAGACATTCCTCACTGTGGGTTGCTTGTAAAGTTTGAATTATCTGTGTTTTAATTCCTATTACAGAGCGGCGGTGATGGCAACGTCGTGGCAGAGCTGCAGGCCGCTCTGTCCGAGAAGGAGGCCGAGATCCGTCGACTGAAGGAAGAGCTCGAGGCCTCGACGGCCAAACAAGAGGACGCGGTCACTCAGGTCAGTCTTAAAGGAATGCTGCTGATGTTTTTTAGTATCAAATGACCACCACAGGTGTTTGCACGTCCACCTGAGCCCAAAATCTGTCAGAAGAGCATCAAAGAGTTGCAGATTGTATTTTTAGTTTGACTTTAAATGAAGTTTAAGAAGCCAGCCGTGGCTGACGGGCAGCAGCATCGTTTTGCTCTCTTCTCTGTTTAAATTTTTCATATCTGATGTTTGTTTTTCATTTAAGCTCAGGTCAGGAATGAACAGGATGGAGACGGAGCCTGCAGGAGGGCGGTGTGGAGATGTTTGCTTTTGGTTGTTTACTCAGAGTTTTTAGCTTCAATCCAAAAATCATATGTGAGCTTTATTTACACGGCATGAATATAATAAGAGAAAGGAAACAGGAAACAGACTTGTTGCATGTCACTGACACTGAAAACGTCTTTTTACTTTATTTATTCATAGTTTGTCCTCAAGTGTTCTCCGTCACCACAGAGAGTTTGACTTTTTGAATCTCTTGTTTGTTTTTTGTCGTCTTTCTTCGTCGTCTATGCTTCCGTGCCATCTTCCTTTTAATAATATGACGCATCGACGTAATCAATTACTTTGACTAATCGTTGCAGCTCTACTATGTTGACGTGTCCGTCCAGTTTTAAAATCCCTCACAGAGGCTGAGAGTGGCTTCACCTGGCAGACAAATGTTTCAACATGTATTACACTTCTAATCATGACTTCGTGTTTGATTTCTTGCAGAGTAAACGCACGGAGAGCCCTGCTACGTCGGTCGAGAAACCCCAAAATGAAGCCGTTAACAGGAAGTCAGGAAGAAGGGGAGACACCAGAGCGTCAGTCAGCAGTCAGGTACGTGACCTGTTGACATTTTGGTGCCTGTACGTTAACTCGTGGTGGGGAGGCATCGCTGTGAGCCAGCAGCTGTTAACACAAACCTCATCATCACTCTCCATCAGAGCTTGAATCATTTGGATAAAGCCTGCATCCTCAGTCCCCGACACGTGTGTTCTCTCTCTCTCTCTCTCTCTCTCTCTCTCTCTCTCTCTCTCTCTCTCTCTCTCTCTCTCTCTCTCTCTCTCTCTCTCTCTCTGATGTGACCTTTAACCTGAACATCACGTTCGGCCCCACAGGGCTCAGCCGGCTGTCCATCCGTGCTCGACTCCTCTGAGATCTCCACGGAGAACGGCAGGACGAGCCGCTTCCCCCGGCCCGAGCTGGAGATCTCGTTCAGCCCTCTGCAGCCGAATCGGATGGCTCTGCGAAGGCAGGGAGAGGAGAACTCCGTCACCGTCAAAATCACCCGCTCGGCACGCAAGAGGAAGAGCGGAGAGATGGAAAAGGTAAGAACAAAGATTTTCTGATGTATCACAACCTCGTTTGACTATTGACCGAGCTGCAACCTGCAAGGCTGGAAAATGAAGTCAACGCGGAAGTGCTAAAAACTTCAGAAACCTGTGGGCGACGTCACTCATGCTCCGTCCATTCCTCGTGCAGTCAGTGGTGGAAACATGTTTAATATGCAAACTAAGAGATCATTGTTCAGAAAAAAACAACAGCTGTGCAACACGAGCCTCACGGAGATGAGAAAGTGTTCCTCTTTCTATCAGGCCCCACCCATTCATCCACCAATCCATCCGTCCAGCAGCGAGCGGCACTGCAGGCTGCTCTTATCAGGTACTTCTGATAAGTTGGAATGGCTGTTGTAAATTTGGCACTTCTACACCGCCACACAGCTGTGATGTGTTAATCGGTTTCTCTGAATCTGTTTGCTCAACACTCATTCTTAAAGTGGTCGACAGGCCGACGGCCAGGCGTCAGCTTTTGTTGGTGAAACTGAACATATGGTCCATTTTTAGTCACCTTATATTCAGCCTCAGTTTATAGTCAGGTTATAATCATAAAAGAACAGTTGTAGCTGCATCGTATCTAGTGCACGAGCACATCCGGCTATTGTCTTCACCAATGACACCGAGAGCATTATGCAACCGTGCAGTGTGTATCCTGCGTAGGCGACGTGTGACTCGTACAAGCAACAAGGTCATCGAGCCAATCCCATCTGTGCCATTTGGAAACGGATTACAGCCTCCATCCCGTGAACCGCTCGAGACTACGGCTGTTCTGTGAAACCAATCACACGAGTCACACATCGTCTCGAAAAGGTAATCCCGGAGCAGACTCCATGGAAACGAGACCAGACCGCGAGCCTTGTGGAGAAAAAATGGGTGAGCGGGCTAAAGGTTGTTTTCAGGACACCGGCTCATCGAATGCAGCGGAGGAGCTACACTTATGTTAATTTAACAGAAGTAGGCTAATGCCTCTGTTACATCTGGATCCCAGAGGCAGGCGACGCTGATACGAGCACACGTACACACAACTGTACAAAAACACACACACGCTCCAGGATGTTGTGCTTAGACTGACGACACATTTACAGAACATACATGACGATGAAGTCATTTATTTTTGCTCAAACAAGCCATCTGTAACGACGCCCACCTGTCAATCAAAGCGTCCACGCTCTTAATCCTGCATAACTTTAAGCCTTAATATAATCTGAACAGGTGAGTTGTATATAAATTCACCCTCAGTACAGTTGTCATGAACGGGGAAATTAGCTATAGAGACCAAAACTGTTTTTTGTACCAGGCTGTAAACATGTTTATTTCTGCTGTGAAGTTGGACATTTCAACATGGGGACTTATGGAGACTGACTCACTTCAGGAGCCAGCCTCAAATGGACGTTTGAGGAATTACAGGAATTTTTAGCACTTCTGCATTGGCTTCATTTCCCAGCACCGGAGTTTGCTGCTGGTCCAGAACCGAGAACAGAACTCACCCGTCGTCACGTACAACATGCAGGTTGTGTAATCCATATGCACACCATGCATCATATTTCCAGCTTACATAACAGCTTTCTGTGAGTGGTGTTAACATTACAACACGAGTTATTCATCCAGAGAACATCCAGTAGATTCAAAGGACGCAGTACAGATGGTAGAAACACTCACATGCACGTATCATCCACACACGGGCGAGAGAAAACAATGTCATTAATCATAAATACCACTCTCAAGGAGAAAACACACACACACACACACACACACACACCCTCACTGCCCCCAGAGAACACACACTGAAGAAGCAACCCACTCACAGGAACACGAGGTCGGGTACAGTTCACGTGTCACATCACTGTTTCACTGTGACTGTCTACAAAGGTTAGCGTACACCGCTTCCTCCACGTTAGAAATCTTTCACTAGTTTCCTTTTTTCTCCTCGACAAACCAAATTTAGGATGGATGTAGCAAATAATGAGTAAATCTTCTCAGGCTGTGGTACTCTACATATATTATTATATTATACATCATCATTATCGTGCATCATATTGAATTTCTCTTGTCTCCACATGATCCCGAGTGTCCGCGTGCTCTCGGGAGGCGTTCATATATTCTGCTTTAAAATATCTCGAGTCTGTAATTCAAACCTGCGTTTGCTTGTTTACTCCTGATGATAAATTTATGTTAATATCAGCTGCAAATGCTATAAGGAAGCGATGATGTGAATATAAGATCAAAAGGACGAATGAAGGAGACTGTGTTTGCTTCATAGTGATGGTGGAGATGAACACTGTGGATTCATGAGCAGCAGATTCATAAACAGGTTTTTGGTTTTTTGTGAAAAAGCATCGAGAAGCTCAAAACACACAACAGTTTACGCACGTCGGTTAGGTAGGTTCATTTCCATAAACATCCCGCTGACGTCTTCGATATCCTGCGAGTAGCAGAGGTAGCTGTGCTGCTAGCACTGTGCCGTACCACATTAAGAACAAGCAGCCGTTAGCCGGGGATGGATTGGCAGATTGTCACACTTGACAGCCAATGGTTGTTTTGTAACGATAATCAATAAGAAGTTTTTTTTTTTTTTTTTTTGGTTAGTACGATGGTACAAAATCATGAATGTAGCCTGACTATAAAGTCCTGCGTGTAAATCGTCTTCTCACGTAGTTAAATCACACACCAGTCTCCTTCGGTGTGTAATCGTGGAACTATAAGTCGGCCGTGCTCTTCACTCAGAGTCTCGGAGACCTCGCAGAGAAACTTCAGTAGCGCGGTGGAGACGTCGGGTCGCACAGGATCTTCTCTCCGTGTAGGTCGACGGATACAAATCAGACTGACACCCTCGCTCAGGGACGTGTCCTCGCAGTATTTTCCCAGACCAGTTTTCACACCTTCAGTGACGACAACAAACTTCCTTCAATATGTTTTTTTTTTTAGTCACCAAAGGCAAGGGTATGAACGCCGTGCAGCACAACCTATCCAAACAGGATCTATATTTAATTGAGGTTTGAGCCTCTGGAGCACTGGGTAAAATTTAATGGTTTGAACTATTCAAATTTGTCAGTGCACGAGTGAATAACGCCGCCTTTCAATCGGGTTTGCAGCAGTCAGCTGATTTTTTTTTTTTTTTTTTGCATCTTAAAGCATCATGTGAACACTCCAGAGACTCCCAGTTTCATCTTGATTTAACGGAAAGTTGAACCTTGCTGAATAAAAGATGATCGTTTTTTTAAAGATGGCACCAAGAGGAGAGATATTTAAGAGGCAACTTTGATACGCAGCAACGGAAAACATGTTGCACACTGAAGGGTTCTTGATTAACAGTTTGAAAAGTTGAAGGTATCGGCACAACTCGGGCAGAATATCAGTTGACATTGTTGGAGTTGGAGTTTAAAGACAAAGACCTTTTTTATTTGATACGTTACATTTAGAAACAAATCGACTGTGACGACCGGAAGAATACTGCCACTGATTCATAAGAAGATGACAACAAGTGCAGTAATTAAGCACTGTTGTGCCAATAGTCAGGTGATTTGAGCGCGTCCTAAATGTCTGGTTGACCAATCAGATTGCTCGGTCGGATCTACTTGTCGTATGATTCAGATTGTTTTGTGAGATTGCCAAACCTGCACGTCGTCCCTCTTCAGTATTTTAAAACCACCTGTAGTGAGACGTGTGTGAAGACAAAAGCTCGTTAGCCGGAACATATTAGTCCAGGTTCATGTAACAAGTAGTCCTCCTCTTTTGACACGTTCTCTTTTGATATCAGCGGCGGGAGTATTTATACGAGATGAAACCCCCCAAAGTAATTCCACTAATGACTGCCGTTCTGCTGACTGAGCCGGGTCTAAAAGAGGGAAGTGGAACAGAAACTGAGGGGGAGGGAGGCATAGCGAAAAGCCCACAAAAAGATGTAGGTGTGTTTGTGTTGGCGAGCGGCTCGATAGCACATCCAACGCGATGATGTGATGTTACACCAGATTTTATTCTGGGGATCTGGGGCACTCCAGTCAACATCTATGAACACGAACACATCGCTTTAAAAAACAAAGACTGAGATGAAATGAAAGGAGAATTCTCTGTGGGTATAAAGATATTTTTGTTGTCTGGGAAAATCTTCCAGGAATCTGCATTTTTCTTCATAAATGTACTTTTTGTACTCTTTGTTCTCGAACCAATATCTGTGTCCACTCTGCTGAAATGAGTTTCCACTTTGATCGGAGTCTACATCCATCTGACAACACATGAGAAACATGATCCAAGGTGTTTGAAGAGTCAAGGGCCCGAGGGTCACGAGAGTGTCAACACATCAATGTTCATACAGGAGCAGAATAAAAAATATATATATATATTGACGTAACATTTTGTAACAACAACAGAAAGGTGGGGAGAAAACAAAATGTGAAGGTGAGCTCGAAACCAACAGAGAAATGGGCCAAAATAAATTGAGGAACAGGAGAGAGCAGAGGGAGGCGGACGGCAACACGGAAAAGAATAAATTGAGGGAGATTGGTTGGAGGGTGGAGGTTGGAGGGAGGAAAATGCCAGCCGGGAAAGGAAGAAAGTGAAATGAAATGAGACAGACGGAGGGAATACATCAGCGGAGGGTTGGAGGAGAAAAAAAAGAGAAGACAAAGATAAAAGTGGCATGGCGAGCAGAGTTGGAGCAAAGATGGGTGGGTGGAGGTGTGGTGGAGGGCCATTAGATGGCGAGATGAAAGAGGGAGGGATCGTGGGTAGAAGCTGAGATGGTGGTGACAGTCTGCGCAGCCTGTACTTAATGAACGCATCAATTAATACGACATCGCCTTCGTGTTCACGCATTATCACGCGTTGAAATGAAGGCGTGTACTAACACGTCCACACGTCTCATCATCAGTGGACAATATAATTATTAACTCCCCGTCACCTCACCATGAAGAAGAAAGGCACATATTTATCCAGTCTTTAATGTTGTTGCCTCTAGTTAGCGCACTGTATAAAACCTGTTTTACATGTATACACAGAGCAACGGTGCACAAAGTGACACAGCCTATACTTACACAAACATGAACTGTCCCCGTTCACACAGCATGTAATTGATCACAGCTAGCTCTCCCACACAGCCTGTAATCGAGGCTTTCTGCATCAGTCGTCATCACCGAGGCCCATTGGAGAAATAACGGGGTGGAAATAAACCGAGCGAGACAAAAACAAAAAAAGAAGAGTCTTCTGATGGGTTAAAGATTTACCCAAGGAGGTTTTGTCTTTGGAAAAATTGTACTCGCAATAAATTTGAATAACAGTGTTACTAAAAGAATATTCATGACCTCTGCGTGCAGTCCCATCATGTTAGCATAAAATGAAATGACTCTGTAACGTGAAACACGTGTCACTAAAAAAACTGTCAAGAAATAACATTTTATTTAGCTGATTTAACCGACTTTATCGAAGCCGGCGCTCGCTCTCTCTCATTAACTGTCTGTATCTCTCAACCACTGCTGTCGCTCTCTCTCTCTCTCTTAAACCATCGGACACAAACCAAGTTAAACTTCTTCGTGTTTCTATTTTGCAGCATAAATTTCAGTCAGACTCGGGTTTAGAAGCTGCTTCATGAAATAAACAAAGTCAGAACACAACAGATGGAGTCTGATCGAGGTCGGGCTGCGTTTTTTCCAAAAGTTGGATCCGGCTCTCCACCGCAATGTGGCCTAACTAGTGAAGGAGGAGTTGGCGGAGACGAAACCAGAGCTAAAAGAACAGTGGTCGTTGGACTTGGATTGGTCATATGGGCACAAACACGACTTTCCTGGATGTGTAAATGGTCAATTGTTGGCTGGTTAACGACTCCTGGACCTCCTCTTAGAAAGATTTCACGTTTATTTGAAATTACTTAACGTTTCTTCAGGGTAAAAGACGTGCAGTGTGTCTGCCAGAGGACGTTTTAGATCATCTCAAAGTGACCCGTCGAGCTCATCACTGCCACATCCCATCACTCAATCTTTCTCTCTGGGGGGGTTTGTCTGCCAGCGGGATCTTGGCTTATCCTTGATCCCAACGAGAGGAGGTTCACCGCTGATTAATGGGACGACACTTAGTGTGTGGCCTCGCAGAGGTCAGGAAGAGAGTCGACGGACAGACAAAGAGCTTTTTCAGCTCCGTCAACTGAAAACAAAACAACACATCCATCTGACTCAGCATCGCTCTTTAGCTCTGCTTTAATTAAAATGGGTGAAATGTATAGCGTGAGTTTCTGTTGGCTTCAGTCCTGATGCATCAACACATGGAATTCTTTGTTTGCTGCTGCGTCAGTGATTCTTCATCGATTATTTCAGTACAAATACGAGACCAGAGAGTGCGAGGTAAAGTAAATATTAACTGCCGCGTTAATAAATGTATTTTTTGAGTTCAGTGAAGTGAGTTTGTTGGAGAGCTCTCTTCAGTTTTAAGCAGGTTAGCGTGGAGGTGTTGAACAGGGGAAACATCCTTCAACTGAAGTACCTGGATTCAAGTGTGCCTCCTCGACTGTGTCCGGATACACCAAATCAATGGTGGTTTGATTGTTAGAAAGGTAATCAAGTCCTGTGGTGTCGGGGTCACAGTCGAGTGTGTTTGGGTAAAGTCAACTTTACGAAGAAATTAAAGAGTTTCTGAAGCTGCTGGGAAGTTATACAGCATGTACACACCTTCATAGTCCTAAATCCCAACCGCTGATTGGTTTGGAGTGGACATGAAACACTAGATGTAAGTGAAGGTCCATCTTATCCTAGTGTAGCATGTGACGTAACACGGTTGGTTGGCTCGGAAGTCCTACAGTAGTTCACGTTAGCTAACTAGTGGCAGCTGTCAATCACAGACTCAATGGAAAATATGGAAGCCCAAACATGCAATAATGGCAAGCGAAGCAAGGGTGGTCACTTTTGTATCGCCCCTGGATGCAGCAATGAATTCTACAGAGTCAAAAACCAAAGAAAGACCATCATCTTCATGTTTCGGCGGTTCTTCGTCGTTGACTAGCTGCACCAAAGAGAGAGATACCCTCCGGTTAGCCATGGTGCTAGAGTTTGTAGCGAGGACTACGTGGAGTTAGGGGTTCTGGAGGTTTGGACCACGGCTCTTTATCTCGTGGTGTAGGCCGTCGGGTTTCTAGGAATCTCCTGGAAAAGTCGCTCAGCTTCGTCTTCTTCCGTGTTTCAAACACCCCCACCACTTGAAGTCACTGAGGGGGAAGTTCATTGTTTTAGGATGGAGGGCATCATATTTTAAAGTGTTGCTTTACTTATTTTATTATAATGACCTTAATCCTGCAGAAATACCTTTTCAGCACTTAACGGAGCATCAATGGAAACATCTCGTGGCCTTAAAAAGACGCTCCATAAACAACCCCAGCACTTAAATCTTTAACAAAGCTCCCGCTGCTTCCACTTTGATTATATATGTGTGTTTTCTTCCTTCACAGTGTGTCACACTGACACTTGAACAGGCAGCGGGGTGTAGCTGTATACACACACATACGTACACAAAATGTCAAACAGTGATGTAAACACATACTGAAAGGCACATGCATATTAATGTGGCTTCAAAATGTTCCCTCTACGAGCAAACACGCAGAGAGCTTATTGGACATCGAACATGAATGCAGCGTGGAGTCCAACAGATCTCTGCGCCCCGTGGTGGCACTTTATATCCAATCCCATCAGGACGTGGCCCGTATAAACTTTTAATGCGTCCCTTTTTAAAATGACGTGAGACTCTGTCAGTGCTTTCATCTCATTAGTGTCTGAACATGTCACGAAAAACTCAAACTGTCACTGAAAAGATACAAGTCGTGTCAGTGCTGTGAACTGAAACTACGTACATGATCAAGCAGGCAGCCATGCATGGATAACTTGTGATCTCTGATCCAACCTCGTTCACTAGAAACACAAAAACTTTGTACATGAAACCTAAAAATCAGCTTCCAAAGTTCAGTTACTACAAACTACACCACATCATGTCAAGATAACTCATCAGGCGTGTTTAGCATTGAGCATGTCAACAAATGCATTCAACGCAGTCTTTTGTTTTTTCGATATTTGTCCGGTCACCTTTAGAAGAGCCTCGCTCTGAGCTGATGGGAGTCACTGACCAGCTGCTGGTCTGTCCTCGGCTGTTTCGGTCGTCTAAATCCAGGATGATTACGTCCTTACAGTCATCATCGCTCTTTATGTCAATTCTTTGGTTTGGACTCTTTGTGTCACGGGTATAGTTTGGTCGAGCGATTTTCCAGCCGTTTGGTGTAAGGTGGTCATAAAACTTTTTTCAACTAACATGAGTGCTCTCTTCAGCACCATCAGGAAGCAAGCGACTGGCTACACAGTAGTAAACATGGATGGTACTCTGTGGAGGCGTGAAAACGTGACGTCTCTGTCCTTTTGGACCGTAGAAACTGGTGGAGCTGTGGATGGAGCGAGGGCGCCTTTTTGACGTGTCCTCCCATTTGAATCACGATCGAGTGGAGAAGGAGGAACTGCTGCAGACCTCGAAGCTGCTTTTGTTTCTTCTCCGTTGTTCGACAGTTTTTCTTCAGGTGCATGTTGGGAGTCTGTCTGTAAATAGTGACCCTGTAAACTCAGGTGGAGGGTGCCAGACTTTTTCAGAGTTTTGTGCTTCTGTTGAGTGTGACGGTCGACTTTTCTTCCATTTTGTTTGAAGCTCGAGTATGTGCCTCTATTTTCTCGGGGGAATAATCAAAAAGCAGCATTGGTTGTTGCTCGTGCATGTCTCACCTTCCCCACATCGGGCCACCGAGGACGATGCCGGCATCTTGGCGCTTCCCCAGTCCTTCATTGGGAAACACCATTGACACCTCAGCCTAGACTGTAGCATAATTATTATTGTTCAGTACTCTGACTTGTTTTTAACAGAGTTCTTTCTTTTCTCAAGTCTCATATTTTCAGGAGGAGTAAACGACGAACGACACGAGAGGTACTTTGTTTCTTTCTTTGACTAAACAGCTTCATCAATCCAAACTCACCAGCAGAACAAACATCCCTCATCAGTTCATCATCATTCACCACATTAGTGTAGTTTTCACCAAACAATGCAAAAGTGCTTCTATAAATGTCTTCCACAGTTGACCTCCATCTTCACCTCCAGTTTCAACAGTAGGTGCACGGATGAATAAATAACAGTGATGTGGAAAACTCCCTGCGTGATCTGACTTTACAGTCCGAGAGTGAGGCTACATTTTACTTGCACGTAACACGATTAGAGCCAATAAGTGGAGTGAGCCATTACACCAATGAGGATGTTTACACGGGTTGCCGGTTGGTGCGTTCCGTTCATTTACCCGTCTCCATCACCAATGCCTGAAGACGCCTCCTTCATATTATACGGTAATGTCACAGATTGTCTCCAGTGTTTAACCTCGTGGTGCAGTACAGGCTGCAGATACATTTAATGTGTTTGCATGGTCAGCAGAGAAATAGATTTCATGTTATTGTTGGGATCAACCGAGCGTATAAATATGAACAAACTCATTAAACCTCACCGGTGTCAGTGATGTATGTGGAGGGTGTGTTACATTTCTCCACTTATAGGAGATTGAATAGTGAATACAAATATTATGTTTCATAAAACCACTATGGGAGCCCGTCCTCTCCCGTTTTCCAGCCCACTTTAACCATCTGGTTGGAACACATCCATTTACTTGAGATTTATTTATTTAAGTTGCAGCACAGCTCGACAGCTCTGTGTTGCAAAATATGTTATGACTACTGATATTTAAAATAGTTCGTTAAATCATGCAGCTCATTCACCTTCTGCATCACAAGAAAAACCTGATGGAACGGCAGGACGGCAAAACAAAAAACGCGTGACAATATGTCGGTATAAAGATGTCGTATTGTTTACAGCCTAACAGCATAACACACTTTCCATATCGCCTGCTTGGTATTCCACCTTGCTCTTTGCTGATTGTAAGATCTCTGCAGCATCTCAAGCTCTGATCATCTAATAAAGCTCCTCGATGATGTTTTCTCCTCGTGTGACGGAGCCTGAACTTGTATGAATGCACCAGTGTTAGCTTCTGCGTTGATGGTTGTTGGTGTGCGACAGTTGCCGTTGATTGCCTCTCTAAAGAGTGTCTTTCTCTCTGTTTGCACCACGTTGACTAGAAAGTATTCAGGTGGAGAAGTAGAGCTTTGGTCCGCTTTGTTGCTCCTGTTGCTGCAGACTCTTGATGTCTTTGGGGGGAGTGCTCGATGTAGCTCGATGTAGCTCGATGTAGCCTGTTCCTCCCTCCGACAGGGAGGTCAGAGTCGAGGTTGAGCCACAGGGCAGCGCTCCTGGAACTTGTTTGGACTTGCTTCCTTGTTCGAGGACACTCGAGCGGATAACTCTGAGGTCAAAGTGTAAAAAATCTTATTACAGAGTCGCTTGTACGACCGACAGGCCCCAGCTGAGTGGAGTCACTGCTGGAACTACCTCTTCCTGAACGGCCCCTCTTATAAAAACGATCCTGACTAATTACAGCTTGATTAAAGAGCAATAAAGACGAGGCTTCACAGATTTACAGGACCATAGATGATGATTATGTTCCTCCTTCTGCCTATCAGACGGTCTTCTATGAACAATCTTATCTTAGAAATGCTCAGACTGGCAGGCTTTTCTTATTTTTTCTTATTGATTAAAGTTCATTA
The DNA here is from genome assembly GCA_946959425.1 of Argyrosomus regius. Classification (NCBI taxonomy): domain Eukaryota; kingdom Metazoa; phylum Chordata; class Actinopteri; family Sciaenidae; genus Argyrosomus; species Argyrosomus regius. The sequence goes on from OX336894.1 coordinate 29,062, forward strand.
TATTCTTCGTGAAGATTACATGAGGAGAAATAATCCTCTTCCCGCTTCCTCCTTTGTTAAATGCAAAGTAGATTCTTCCAATCTTCTTTGCCGATTGTCTCGTTCAGAGTAATTATATGGTCAGAATCAATGGGAATAATCTAAACGTGTAATGCTACCTCTTAAACCGAGTGCTCGTATTTCACCCGTGTGTCTGGGAGTCGCATAATAAAGTGGTTTCGTATCTGATGGCTGTGACATCTGTAGGCAGTGACCCAGCAGTGATATGGCAGCCTCTTTTTCATCAACCGTCCACACTCTCGGAGCTCGATTCAATTTCTCTCTGAGATAATGAAGTGTTGGCAGACTGGAACATGCAAAACTGGCACGACGTGAACGCAACACGGGCAAATAAACTGCTTCACCTTTGCACAGTCGTTTCCTCTTCATCTATTTTCCTCGGCCGTTCCTCCAACTCTCCCAGACATTCGTGTCTGTCTGCTCAGCAGATGACTTCCTAATGATTTATTGATGACGCTGTGGCTTTTCTTCAAAAGGCAGACATCGCCGCTGTCCCAGAAAATCTTTTTCAGAGTTTTGTGCTGTGCACTGTTATGCACGCTGATGTACTGTAGGACTGTTTTTGTTCCTTTCTTCTGTGTTCTCATCGCCAAATCACAGAAGTGCATTTAGATGAGTCAGTCATCAGTTATTCAAAGACTGCGGCTGTCAAAGAAAATCTTTTCAGTTCACTTTATTCTTAAAGAAATACATTTTATGTGCTGGATTAACTTGTTTCACATTTATATACTCATCTGTTCTGATTACATTACTCACGTCAACTTTGCTAACAGCCAATCATCAACAAGGTCACCAACAGCAGACATAGCAGCCAGCTAATATTACTGACTAGTCCAACAGCAGTCAGCCCAGCTCGGCGTCTGTCTTTCAGCCTTTTATTTCACCAAGCTCTCACCAACCACTAAAAGTCAGTCCCAGATTTACTCTTGTCCGGCGGCTTCTTGCTCGCTCACTTTTCTCTTCTTAGCTTCCTCCGTCAATGTCCTCTTCACTCTCTTCTCCTCTGCCATTACGTCCATAGAAGCTGCTGACTGCTGGGCCCGAAAACCTCCGCTCAGTGGTTCATAACACCTGTGGTACAAACACTAACACTCCCCCAGTGCTCCGAGCTCACAGCTCGGCTAACAAACTGAGCTAACATGAGCTAACAGCAGCTACAGTTTACTTCACTGTCCATCAGGAAACTCTGTAAATCACAGAGAGTTGAGGCGGAGCAGCCGGCGGACATCAGAGGGAAAAGCCAAAGGATTTTATGACAGCAGATGTTCTAACCTACGAATAAATCTGTCTGATGATGGTGAAATCTTCATGCAAATCATTTGGTAACCACATATATTATGTGTCCGGATTGCTATTTTCCCTGATTAGGAGGTCAAAAGCTGTTAAAACTGCTGCACCTGTGTCCTACTTCGTGTTCTGTCAGTTCATTAAGTCCATGACAAAGTGTGAGACAGCAATAAGCCCAAAATTATTATCAAGAACTATATACAAGAGCCTCTTTCATCCTGTCTCTACCTGCTGGTCATTATTCAGAACACGTCTTATTATGCTTAAATTCAGTTATTGGAACAGTCCAATCAAGGTGTGTACACCTTTTCAAGGCTTTCTTGCAGAACGTGAACATGTTTTTGTTTTTTAACAGCAGACCGGCTAATTAGACGGCTAATTAGACGGCTAAAAGAAAGCGTCTCCATGCAGCTCATCTCCACCTCTCTCTATCTTCTCTGCATCTTTCTTTGTCCCCGTCTTAATTCACGTTATCTCGTGTCTCATTTACTTTCTGCACACGCTCCCTCTATCATCTCATCTCTCTCTCTCTCTCACGTTTCATCTTGTTTACTTTCTCCAGTTACGGTTTATCTAACTTATCGCTGCTCATCTGTGTCTTTCTTTCTCACAGCTCCATTATGTACCTCCTTCACTTCTTCTATCTCTTCCTTCCTTCCTCAGATTATTTTTAAAACCGTCCACTGAGTCACCGATGACTCCACATGTTTTGACCTTCTTTTTGTTGGTTCGTTGGGTTTGTTGGGTTTAGAGCATGTTTCACGGCATCCACCACGCCCACTCCTCCCTCTGCCACCCCCTCAGGTCAACCTCGTCCCCGATGACTAGTCGTGAGTCAGAATCGCTTCATTTGCTCGAGAACCGATAAACGCCCAGGGAGATGTTGAGCTGAAACTGATGCAGGAAAATACAAACATCAGATCTGAGTGTGTTGGTTTGGGATGGTCCACTCCCCTGTGGTTTGGTTCACTGCTGACTCTCACTGTTAGCCCGGTAAGACAGAGAAGAGGAGGCCCCATCTGGGCACCTCAAGCAACATGGAGGCCAGTTGGTAATGTAGCAATATGGACATGATCCCTCATTGGCTTCCCAGCCTTTAAACACTGACAGTTGTGTTTGTTTAAATAAAGATGATGGCATGTCGTCAAAATATCCACATCGCCCACACACCAGGCCGAATCGCTCATGAGCAGGGCTCAGCTGTTAATCATGTCATAAGAACAACCGAAAATGACAGAAACCATCAATGGGAAACATTTATTTGACGTACATTAATTTTTTTACTGTGGTCCATGTCCCATCTGCTGATGTTAAGGGGACGGGCTTTATTATCTGTACAACAGCCGCCCACAAGGAGGCGATCGCGACTGCAGTTCCTCTTGTCGTCCACTTGAGGCTGGCTCCAGAAGTGAGTCAGTCTCCATAAGTCCCCATGTTCAAATGTCCAACTTCACAGCAGAAATAAACATGTTTACAGCCTGGTACAAAAAACAGTTTTGGTCTCTATAGCTAATTTCCCCGTTCATGACAACTGTACTGAGGGTGAATTTTTATACAACTCACCTGTTCAGATTATATTAAGGCTTAAAGTTATGCAGGATTAAGAGCGTGGACGCTTTGATGATGGCTTAGAAGTTCCTTTTTATTGGTGGAATAATGCCGTAGCAACAATCAAACGTGAATAACGCATGAACTGAAGGTTCCATTCATTCATTCTCCATTTACTCATACGCCCTCATGTCATCCAACTCACCGCCATCATCAACAGACCAGGAGAAAAACGTCAGACGCTTCAGGAGCAGAAACTGAAGGAAACATCACAGACGCTCATACTTGTTGTGTCTTTAATGATTGTTTTTCCACACATGATTCACAAAAGTGTTTGTCACCGACATCACAATCAGAAGATGAATTGTGTGTTTGTGAGCCGTGCAGACACAATCATGTTTTGACTGGTAGCAGTTGAGCTTGTCATCCTTCGAGCCCCTCTGGCAGGTAAATGACTCTAAATTGGAGCTCGTTTTCTCTCCTTGAAAATTATTCCGGCTGGTAAAATGGTAAAAGTGGAATTGACCGCTGACCGAGCCCAGAGCAGAGCGTCTGAATGTTTTTCCACCAAAGCGTCCCGTCATTATGAAACGTGCAGTGGTTGTTTTTAGCTCCTTGCCTCTCTCTAACCTCTCTTCTTCTGCCCGTCGGCCTCTTACTAATCCTCCAGTGCAGATGACTCAGTCCACGCTGGGTGTGTTAACACACTGTTTGTGTGTCTCTCATGTTTGTTTGTGTGTATGTGTCGATAGGAAGAGGTGGAGGCAGAGAACAGACGGAACACGAGGACCAAACTGACGCCAAAGCTGACCCCACACCGAGAGGAGGTGACAACCAGACAGAGACACGCATGACACACGCAGACACATGCATAACCATGAACATGTGCTCCGACACATCCGATACACGGATTAACATAAATACAGTTAACACCTCGACGTAGCACAACCTGAAGTCATCATCTGTCATGGCTATGTCATGATATATGATGACCTAAAATCAGGAAGTGTTACGGTTAAATTCCACCTGGCACGAATGTAACGTGTTGCGTGTGCGCTGTCAATGTTTCAAACCCGACCAGAAGCGGCGAGAATACTGAGAATACTTTTCTTCATACTATTTATGACGTGAGTCTGCACCATGTAGCTCAAGCTGACAGGAAGTCAGACACAGAAACGGCGCAGAGAGTCCAATTGGTTTTCAAAATAAAACACCAGGTGCAAACTTGTAATTGTAAAAACAGCCAAAAGTTTACCTACGTATCATATTTACGAATTTATAAAGCCGAAAAATCTGAGAACTGAGTGTATTCCTTTCCTTTCATTACCATGAACACACACTGCAGTTTATTTTGACTTAAAGAAACTCACCAAATGTGGATCAGTCCGCCACAGAAAACTGTATTCAGCAAACACATGCAGAGAATCAATTTTCAAAATAAAACATCCTGAGCACCCACAACAATTTAACTAAGCGGCATATTTACATATTTAGAAGCACATAAAGGAGAAAAACTACCAAAGTTGACAAAGTCTGGAGGGAACTTTGTTTACTTGCTCAGATTTGGTCATTTTCCTGGTTCATGTTCTTCTACATGTGTAAATATGCTACGTACTTCATTTGTGTCTCTTTTGTCTGTTTTTTATGACCGGCAGTTTGCACTAGTTTCTCCTCCACACTGTCAGGGAGAGGTGGACGCTCTGTAATCAGCTAGATGCCACCTAATCGTACACTGCAATGATGCAAAAACGAATAAATGTCTAAATCACCGGTTGGTTTAATTTAAAACAAACTTAGACTTCCTCGTCAGTGATGTTTCCCATCTGCTCGTACTTGGGCCTCTTTATGCTCAGCTGAACACGCGCTGTACTGAACGTGCTAACACAGTTCACTGTCGTCCGTGATCAGATCTCCTCCCCGGCGGGTAGCCACGGCTCGCAGAGCAGCATCCGCAGCAGAAAGGAAGGAACGCTGCAGAAGATCGGAGACTTCCTGCAGAGCTCCCCCACGCTGCTCGGCACGAAAGGTTAGTGTGTCGGTGTGTGACTGTTTATTCCGCGAGATATTTACCTTTCATCTGAAGTGTAGAGGTGGCAGATTATTTATTTTAGACGTAGGGGGGAGGTTAAATGTGATGAGGCAGCAAAATGACGAGGCGGTGGGGGGTCGAAACAGATTTTCAGTAATGAGGAATCTGCAGAGCGTTCAAAGTTTTCAGAGTTGCTTTCAAAACAAAACTAAAGAGTCTCTGAGACAGTTTGGATGCAACGTTAACAGTCTTAACGTTGTTCCCATGGACTCCGCCTCCTTCACCCAGGATGAAATCTGCAGAGCTGCTTGTAGTTTGACTGGACAGATACGGTGACGCGCCGTACAGCGTCTGGATGTCTGAGTTGATGCTCAGCGACGTTCTTCTCGTCCTTCAGGCGTTCATCGCTCTGCAGTTTGTTGTCTTTTGAGGCCATGAATGATGATTACTTCTCCTCCACACAGTTATCTACAGCAGCTCTCTGTTCCACCGACAAAGAGGCTGCCACACTCTCCCTCATCGATCACCTCCTGCTGGCTCGCTGTTAATTTAGGAAACATTTGATCGGCAGCAGAGACGACATTTTCATCACACACATTTTAAAACGTCAATATCGCCGCCGGTCGTGTCCATTTATTTGCGGGAAGTCCAAAATTGTGATCACGGTTTATATTTGATTAATTTTGCAGCTTTTAATCGACCAAACGGCAAAAAAATGAATCTCCGTCTCTAAAAATCAAACCTTTGGTCGGTTTGAACTTCACTGTACAGTTGGAGAAGTCTAGCAGAGCTTCTCTTTGTGTCTTCATGTTAATGTCGACTGAAACATTTTAAAGCTCAAATATGAAACTTTTCCACCCAGGAGGCCGCGCTGTCCTCGGATCCCCCCTGTAGGTTTCCACTCCTGTTCTTAAATATCTTCACAGCCTGTCAATGTCACACTCCGGTCAGACAGCCTCAGGCTCTGCGGGTAGTTTATCCTGACGCAGCTTCCTCTGAGTTTTAATGCGGCGTGAAGGTAAGAAGGTTTTTGTCCACAGAACGACTGAAAGGTCAGCGGCTGAGACGTTTTTAAAAAACACACTGTGACCTACCAACAACTGTGTCTGTGTCCAAAGTGTCCACTGTGACTGTTCCTTTCTTTACCATCAACAACACTGCAGGTTATTTTTACTCCACGCCGCAGAAAACACTATTCAGTTTTTTTGAAAGTTAAATTATATTTTTAAGATGTTTTATGTGGGTGTGACGTCGATCACGGCTGTTCTAGTCGATGTTTCAAACCCCGTCAGAAGCACCGCAGTCGTTCCATTTTTGACGGACGCTGCGAGCACCTCAAGCTGACAGGAAGTCAGACACAGAGAATCCGCTCCATTTTCAAAATAAAACACCCTGAGCACACACAACAATCTAACTAAGCAGCATATTAACATATTTAGAAGCACGTAAAGGAGAAAGATGACCAAAGTTAACAAAGAAAACGCTTTGAAGTCACGTGGAGAACGGATCAAAACGTTGTGACGAGGACGAGTCTGGTTGTGTTCCCCGGTTAGAGTTAGAGAGCCAATGGGCTTGTGGCTTCATGACCACAGACAGAAAGTACTGAGACACACACACACACACACACACACACACACCTCCTGAAGTCTGTTTTAATGAAATGATGCTGATGCTGCCGCTCTAACGTCTGTGAGTAAACGAGCTGCTGCAGTAACGGAGACGTTAATGATGACAGTCTGCTCTGATGCAGGTTGGGTGGTAACATTCCAATCACGATCACAGAGGTCACATATTGTACAGTAAAACGTCCCCACTGCACTCACTGATGAAGGTCCACTCGGACAGGACGGGCCTCGGAGTCGCCGCTTGAATCATTTGTTGTCTGATGTCGCAGGTTTGACAGAGTAACCGGGCGAAGGCGGCGAGTTAATGATGTTTAGAGGAGAAAGTAAAGACAGCAAACATATTGGAACGCTCCGCCGTCGTCTCTGTGTTTTATCCTCGGGGACCGGCGGTCAATTAATTGTCGCCTCGGGCTTCCAACGCCGTCTCCGTCTGATCCTCCCTCCATCTCTGCTTCCCTCCATCCTTCACTCGTCTTTTATCTTTGTTTTGTTTCCTCCAGCGCTCTCTCCTCCTCCTCTCTCTCTCTCTCTCTCTCTCCACCTTTCCTGCATCCTTTTTATCACTCGTGTCCTTTCCCTTCCAGCCTCTCTCTCTGTCCCATCTTTGTGTGTGTGTGTGTGTGTGTGTGTGTGTGTGTGTGTGTGTGTGTGTGTGTGTGTGTGTGTGTGTGTGTGTGTGTGTGTGTGTGTGTGTGTGTGTGTGTGTGTATCCAGTCAGCATGTTCCTCACACTGTCTCCGTCTCTGCAGCCAAGAAGATGATGAGTCTGGTGAGCGGTCGAGGCGATGCAGACTCAGCAGCCTCCTCTTCATCTTCATCATCTCTCAGTCTGAGAGCCAAGAAGAACAAAAGGAAGCTGTACAGGCCTGAAATCTCCTCACCGATGGACATGCCGTCACACCCAGTGAGTCCAGCACACACACACACACACACACACACACACACACGTGTCATCATACGTGACACACACACAAAGTATTACTACTAATAATTTTTCATGTTTCAGATCATCAGCAGAGAGCCGGAGGAGAAAGAGAGCGACCATCAGATCATCAAGAGGCGGCTTCGCTCCAGGATGGCCAAGTGATCATCGTCCGACATCGCTGCTGTATGAAGGACGCACACAGAAACACGTCTTATGTAATTCTGTTTAATTTGAAATCAACAATATTTAACTGTTCATTAGTTAGAGTAGAGCAGAGGCACTAACATACAGCTAGTTATGAGGGGAAGTATTTATACTTTATTTCAACAGTTTGTGGTTTTTAGGGGAAGTATGTGAGCGAGGCGAGCTGCTCGGACGTGAAGGTGTCAGTCGTCATCTGACTGCAGAGAGCGACAGCTGTTTTCTTTTGTTTATTTCATCCACATTTAACCAACAAATCAAATTTTTAAAGAGTTAAACTCTAAACGTGTCTTCAGTTCACTTTATAGACAAAATACGCTGATTTTTTTTCTTTCATGTGCAATTTTTTAGTGAAGTTTTTGTATTTTGTTTGTTTTAAAGAGTAAGAAGCTACGACAGTTTAAAAAGCCTCTGATGCCACATGAACAGCTACACTCCTTCTGCACTTTATCTCTGTTCGAACCAATTTAAAGGAAAGGAAACACTATGTTTGTTTTTTTCACTGTTGGAGCTCTCCGTAGGTCCCTACGTTCAGTTCTGATGGACTCGTACAGTAAAATGTTGTTAAAGCTGCCTGAGAGAAAAGTTTGTTTCTTTTCTGAAGTTGTGCACTTTTCTCTGTTTTCACACTTTCCTGTTTCTTACATTTATATTTCTGTCATCATGTTTATTCTGTTTGTTCGGTTACAAATTAAAAATACAAAACGTTTGCTTCTCAAATCTGAAGATCTGCTGCTTCTTACCTCTGACAGCCTGCGGGGGCGTCACAGATCGATCAGTAGGCCTCTTTCCAGTTAATTGTATCATCAGAACATATCAGGTATGAAATAATCTGCAGAAGCTCCAGGTTAAGATGAGCACAAATGTTTTTGAGCCACGACAAAGGACACCGGACTGTGGTTTGTTTTTGTTTGTTGCTATAACGCTATAAAGTTTAATTTTTAACCATGCTGGATTAAATCTGCACTTCATGGAGTATCTAGCTTCCAGTAACGAGCTCATCAAGGCGAGATTTAAAGAAAGAAACAGCTGATTTAATCACAACCTGATGAACAAAGCTCAGTTCATCTGAATTTTAAGGACTTCTCAAGCTATTTTCAAGGTTTTCAAGTTTCAAGATTTATTTTTATTTTTTAAATACTGCTTTAGCAGCTACTAGAACAAATCAGATGATCGTCAATCATTCACTGCCTTTGGTTTAAGACCAACAATCACATGTTGGAAATATTTAGTTTACTCTAAAGCGGGTCAGCCTCTGCAGGACTCCATCACTCTGAAACCGTGTTGTCAGCACTAATGGCTCACATAGTGTACGACAATCAGGCCGTGTATCAATCACCTGCATCATAACGGCGCCGAGGCAGAAAGAAGCAGTTTGATGCTTGAAGTGAAAAACAGGCTGAAAGCTGCTGCTGACAGCGAGCTCTGCGGGTGGTTTGTGTCGGAGGTGGACTGGTCTGGAGTTTCTGTGGTGAGAAGAAGTATTAAAATGTGTTCAAGGAAAGCCAGAGAAGGAAGTGTTGATGTACGTAATGAAGACTCGACCAGAGAGGTCCACAGACGGGACACTTTTAAATTGTCTTTCCTTTCATGGAGTAGATGTCTTCTTGAGAAGATGCCTAAACGTATGGGACCAAAAATAGACGTCACGGAGACTACGTCCAGGTTTTAGACAGTCTGCGGGGACGTCACGGAGACTACGTCCAGGTTTTAGACAGTCTGCGGGGACGTCACAGAGACTACGTCCAGGTTTTAGACTGTCTGCGGGGACGACACAGAGACTACGTCCAGGTTTTAGACAGTCTGCGGGGACGACACAGAGACTACGTCCAGGTTTTAGACAGTCTGCGGGGACGTCACGGAGACTACGTCCAGGTTTTAGACAGTCTGCGGGGACGACACAGAGACTACGTCCAGGTTTTAGACAGTCTGCGGGGACGTCACAGAGACTACGTCCAGGTTTTAGACAGTCTGCGGGGACGTCACAGAGACTACGTCCAGGTTTTAGACAGTCTGCGGGGACGTCACAGAGACTACGTCCAGGTTTTAGACAGTCTGCGGGGACGTCACGGAGACTGAGTCCAGGTTTTAGACAGTCTGCGGGGACATCACGGAGACTACGTCCAGGTTTTAGACAGTCTGCGGGGACTGAGTCCAGGTTTTAGACAGTCTGCGGGGACGTCACGGAGACTAGTCCAGGTTTTAGACAGTCTGCGGGGACGTCCGGATTCACGGAGACTGAGTCCAGGTTTTAGACAGTCTGCGGGGACGTCACGGAGACTACGTCCAGGTTTTAGACAGTCTGCGGGGACGTCACGGAGACTACGTCCAGGTTTTAGACAGTCTGCGGGGACATCACGGAGACTACGTCCAGGTTTTAGACAGTCTGCGGGGACGTCACGGAGACTACGTCCAGGTTTTAGACAGTCTGCGGGGACGTCACGGAGACTTTTAACTGCGGGGCATCCAGGTTTTAGACAGTCTGCGGGGACGTCACGGAGACTACGTCCAGGTTTTAGACAGTCTGCGGGGACATCACGGAGACTACGTCCAGGTTTTAGACAGTCTGCGGGGACATCACGGAGACTACGTCCAGGTTTTAGACAGTCTGTGGGGACGTCATTTCATTTGTTTCTTTCAGTATTTCGTGTCAGAGTTTCAGTGTGTTGGTCTCTGCTGCTGTGCAGCTGCTTTCAGTGTGAGCTGTAATTTTCAGACAGTTTAGGTCAAAGAATCGACATCGCTTCAACGATGAATCCAGATTTCATATTTGAGTTTATTCTCTGTGGATAACTGAGCGTGTATTTATTCGGTGCTGAATGTGACGGAGGGGGGCGGTGAAATCGGAGGTGTTGCTCATAAACAGTCTGAATGTGTGTTTGTGTATGTGCTGCTGCTGCTGACGTCAGAAATGTTCAGGCCATTTGTCCAAACTGTGACAGTGTTACTAACTCACACCCGGAGGTGGAGGTGTTGTTGTTGGTGGACGGGAGGGCAGATTATCTGTGGGTGTGTGTTTGTGTTTGTGTTTGTCTGCACCGACGCCTTTCATTCGGCGAGAGCAGCGTTTTCTAAAAAGCAAAAGAGGTTCAAGCAGCAGCTCAGAGTCAAGTGACGGTTCATCTTCTCTCTGCTCCATCACTGTCTGCAGACCTGACTGACGTCCACCATGTTTTTCATCCTCCTGTCAATCACCACGGTCCAGACGCTCATGTTTATTAATAATTAACTAATTTATAGAAACAATGTGCACTGCTGGCTGTTTCTCATGACAAAAACAAAATTCAGCACTTTTTCGAACACGCAGAACAGACTGATGGAGCTACAGGATATTTAAAGAAAATCCTTTAACAAGCTCGGATCTCTGAACATGCTGAGCGCGTGCAGACACCAGCAGAAAGGAACGAAGAGACATTTTTACATTACAGTTTGGCTGAACAAAGTTCTCAGTTGCCTGAACTCGTTCAGCTAATCTGTTGTCACCTTAAACCATTTCACATGCTAAAACACAATCTGCAGATCTCACTCTGATGCACGTCATCCATACAGGTAAACACAAACAGAGCACACACGTCACTGATTAAACACAAGCACTCAAATGATGTGACCCAATATAAGCCAGTTCAGAGAGCAAACAGGTTGTTGAAGGTGGGAATGAGAAAGTCTGAGAATGGATAGAAGAAACTATGTGAGAGGACGAGTGTGTATGCGAGGTGGAGGACGAGGAGGAAGAGGAGGAGGAAGAGTAGAAATATTCGATGAAATTTAAGCAACAATCATAGACCATGTTCTTGTCCATGCACCTGGTGTGCAGTCCCTTTTTGGCAGGGCTTCTCCTGCCGAAAGATTTTCTCATGCGGGGCTTGTCCTCAGACCTGCTTCACAGGCAGAAATCTCAACCCCCCCAATGTTCAACTCAAAGTTACACCCTTGGACTTAAGAAATGACTTGCTTGAGACTTTGACCAAATGACTTGAGTCACATGTTTTTTTTGCACAAATAAGTCAATGTAAAGACATCAATTTGTGCTGAACTGTGACAGGCATGGACCGGGCAATGTGAATTTTGTGTGAGTTGAAAATATTGAACTTGACCTTGAGTTTCTGGAGGAATAAACAGCCGGAGTCGACCTGTGGTACACAACGGTTGACTGGTGGGAGGAGAGCTCGAGTTGTGGGTGTGACCTGACATGTGACCTGACCTCCATTTGTAGCCGTCTGTGGACACCCAGAGCTCCATGAATGACTCAATATTTATACAGAGAGCGGACAGAAAAGGTGACTGATGGAGGAGAGGAAGACAGGAAGTTTGTCTACCTGGTAAGAGCTGAAAATATGAACCTATCTTTTTAATTTGAAAGTTAATTTTATCTGACAAAGTCTGAATTCAGACTTTTTACAAATCACCATCCTGATGGAGTTATCTCTGCATCCTTTTCATCCGTTTGCCATCAAAGGACAACAACATCTGTTCCAGACTGAGGGCGAATATTTACTGCATTACCTGCGCAAGTAAACACAAATGATCCTGCGAGTAACTCGAGGTGGAAATTCGCCTCACATTTGGCCTTTATAGAATCTGTTCTTTCTTGTGCAGATCTTAGCATTTGCACTGTTAACATAACCAACAGAAACTAATTCCAAACTATAAAAAAACATGTCTCATCAGATCAGGGATGAAATCAACGACTACACAGTGCACAGAGTTCATTAGACAGCTCATCAGAAGGAGTGTCGGGGAAATGATCTGACAGAGCAGGAGGAAGGTGGAACTTCCAAAACACTGACGTTGGATTTAACTGAGACTTCAAGACTGTCGGGGGGATTTATTTGCATCTTTGATGGCTAAAACTGTTATTATTAAAGTATGAATATGTGCTTTTGAAATGGCTGCAGTCTGCATTTTTCTGCCTCCGAGTCACATTAGTGCTGCCAAAAACCCTCCATGCAGCAGAGTGCAGAAAGACTTTAATCCAAAGACATCAGCGAGAGGAAGCCTCATAATCATCGTACAACAGAGAGAGAGAAAATGACAGCCACCGAGGGTAAATACAAGACAGATGAGGTGTGAAAAAAACACAGCGAGAGCAGGATGACTTCCAGAACAAAGAATAAATGAGACAAGAGGACGAGAGCGAACAAGGATGGAGGGTGAAGGTGAGAATTCAAATAGGGACACATCCTCAGGAAGTCATTCAGAGAACAGAGAAAGAAAACGCAGCCATGTGTTCCCTGAATGATGGAGAAGCTGCCATGATGCAATTTTAGCATCACTTCCCACACAGCTGGGCCTTTTGTGCAGGCTGAACAGCGCTGCCTTCCTGTTCACACACACACATACATGAATGTGTGTGTGTGTGCAGTCCAGCATACATTCATTTTCTAACTTTTTAATGAGTCGGTTCATTACTCAGGGCTTCAGCTTCAGATGAAAAAAGAAAATGAGATATGAGTCACGGTGTTTGTGTCATTATGTTCCTGTGAGGTCATTTTCAGTGGTTCAGGTGTCCGAGGCTAATTCAGGGATTCAAATGACAGGGTTGGATTGGGTTTAATTTTACATCCAAATGATGGAAATTTAAGCATTTGTCAGCTTTGGTCTTGAGTCAGACGCATCGCGGATGTTCTCCACGTGACTTCAGAAGCGTTTTTCCCTCCACACTTTGTCAACTTGCTCAGAGTTGGTTATTTTTTCTGGTTATGTGCTTCTGAATATGTAAATATGCTACGTAGGCAAATTGTTGTGGGTGTTTTATTCTGAAAATCAACCGGATTCTCTTCCTGTCAGCTCGAGCTGCTCGTGGCATCCACCATAAATAAAACAGCTGTGTATTCTCCTTCCAGTACACTGTGAAACGGACCACAGTGCTTCTGGTTGGGTTTCAGACATTGACTAGAACAGCTGCGATCGAAGCTTCGACTGTAGAGATGTAGAGACAATGGTCAGAGAAGGAGCACACAATCCTCCTGCAACCGTCCAACAACTCAAATGTAACAGGAATCTTCTCAGTAAGTGGATCTGGAGTAGATAAACTATCGAGCTCAACCTAAAACTGAAAGTCCTGTTCTTAAATGCAGCAAAATTCAGACCTGAAATGACCCAAAAATAAAGACAGAGGACTCTGACACTGACCGCGTGATGCTCGGGCTGCAACGATCACTCAAACCGCTGACAGAAAATGTATCTGAAACTATTTTGAGCGTTCGCTGAGGCGGTTTGCAGCCGAGTGTGAAGGGGCTGGGATGAAAGTCAGCACCTCGAGGTCTAGGTCGGACTGCTCCCTGCAGGTCAGGAGTGAGCTGCTGCACCAAGTGAAGTGAAGTGAAGGATTTTAAGTGTCAGATGGACAGGTCAGCAGTAATTCAGACCTTTTACTGAACTGTTGTGGTTCAGAGGGAGCTGAGTCCGAAGGCAAACCCTCACCTGTCTTCATGTGGTGTCTGGGATCAGCCTGAGAAATAGGGCAAGGAGCACGGTTACCTGGAGGAGCTTGGAGTACAGTTGCTGCTCCTTCAGGTTGAAAAGGAGCCAGCTGAGGAGATTCAGGCATGTGACGCCTCCTTTAGAGGCACGTCCAACTAGCAGGAGACCCTCAGGGTGGACTCGCTTGGGAATGCCTCGAGAGTAACCTGCTGCCACTGTGACCTCACAACTGATGAATGGATTTTTTTTTGCCTTTCCTGTCAAATTATACGATGATAGTAAAGTCAATATTTTGGGTTGGAGAGAAGCTTTTTAAAGACATCTTGGACATCTTATAATTCAAATATTTGGACCACACGTGGTTCATGAGGGTCTCTAAGCTTTTGGTCAGTTTGCTGGCTGATGAAAGTTCACACTGTGTGAACACTGTGGTGTTTTTCTGTACTGGCACTATGTGATGGAGGAAGACTCGAGACTCTCCAACTATACGCAGTTTGCTTCAGCAGCTTCAGGGTTTGAGATGAAAGCTGGAGGTGATTCATGGGTTTCCTAAATCAAATGATCATGACTGATATTCATAATGAACTCTGTGTCTGCTGGATTCTTTCCCTTTTGTAGCTCTCGGGTCATTTGGGGTTTGAATATTTGGAGGCTTTCATGGTCGACAAACTTACAGTAAGTTTAGTTTTTTAAAGTTAAGATTAAAGTTTGATTCCCTCCTCTGACAGGCTCGTTCCTCAGAGTCTTGGGTTTGTTAAGATACCGCGGTGCCATGGTTACCACGAGCAGTGAGAAAATCCAAGAGAAAGACATCACACCTCTCCCACACTGAAGCCCAGAGCACAAACTGCAGGATAATTATCTGTATCTGTACAGTGATGATTTTCTTTTTAAATACACGAAAGCTCCTTCTACCTGTCACTGAAACATCAGGTGGGAGAATTTCCTGTTGATTTATTAAATGTACCTTTCAAACATAGAATAAAAGTCAAATCATGTCAAAGTGCTTTCAAAGTGACCTGCGAGCGTTAGTACATGTGGAGTCACAATGTCAGAAGTTTTAGAGAAGGGGAGGAGTGTATCTGTCAAAGCAGATTTATTTACAGGTGAACAGCAAACAGGTCGCTCACATGAAGCGCTTTACAGACGCCAGAGACAAAAAGAAAATCAGAAAGTAACAAGAGTTACACGAGGACGTCGATGCCACCTGTGCCTGTATGTTTGTAACGATGGAGCTGCTGTTACGCGACCTGAACAATCACGTCTAACAGATGTTTTTGCACGTCAGGTGAAATAAGAAAACACGCGATATGTTAGAGACAGTTTATTGAGTGATTAGGAGCATGAGCAACGTCACACAGAGGTGTGACGGTTAATTGGAATGTGTTTCTCACTGCAGCAGGTACATGCAGACTGATTGTAGGTGGAAACACCTGGCCAGGTGATTGAGCGTATAAAGCTCCGCCCTCTCTCGCTGACGGTTTTTCGTTCTTTTCATTTCATGCAACATCTCGCACACACACTACACGTTACACTCGTGCACACACACACACACACACACCTTCACCACTGTGTAAAATGTTTCATCTCTAAACTGCAGAGCTGCAGGTTCACGACAGACAGACGCTGGTTTCAGTTTAATCTCTTCGCAGAACATTTCTGTAAACAGATAATCTGATCACTGACGTCTCTATCTTCCAATCAGACCGTGGGTCATTAAAACGTCCATTATTTCAATTAAAAAGCCGCCTGTGGAGTCGATCTGTGCGAGGGAAAACATTTAAACAACTACAAATCCAGCCTGCACAAACGTCGTCCATCTGCCACCAAAAGTGATTAAAACAAAGCGTGAACACACACAATGCACAGGTGGTTGAACACACTTACACACACACACACACACAGCAGTGTTGATGTATTAAAGTCTGCAGACAAACAGCCAAAGCTCCCATCTGGACCAAATTGCCCCAAAACCTCGATGTCCTGCAGAAAGCTTTCATCTTCAGAGAGCGACGTTAACCCTCCTCGGTTCATACGCCGCAGTAACAAGATGAAAAAAAGCAGAATGTGAATATGAAAGTAGCTTCAGGGCGTTCACATCCACGCAGAGTAAACAATGCACAACGTTCCCGACAATTCAGCTTTCCAAATTAATTCATGTCCATAAAAAGTGGAGGATTAAAGCTGCACGTGCAGAGTTTGTCTGATGTGAGTCTAAACGTCGGCCAATTAAAGCCCAGAGTCACAAACTTTATTTATTCACAGTCACTGTTTCATTTCTGGAGCATCAGAATTCACCACATCAGCACCGAAATGACCCAAATCCAACAAACACATCACGACTGAAGATGAACGCTGATGAGCTACCATGATGATTAAACATTATTCTATTATATATCACTTCATTACTCAGTCTCACGTCAGTTTGTTTCATTAGTAGTGACGGACACGTCCGCCCCGTCTGCGTTTGTCATGATGATCAAAGAAATGTTGATTTAGAATGATGCAACCGGCTCCTAGACGTTAATTAATTATGAGTTAATAACAAATTAAATGACTAAATTGTTTTGATTTGATTTAATTACATTGTGGGGACAAATGTAATCACTGCCTGGACGTTTGAGGATGTTTGAGGATGGTTCAGGACTGTGACACCTTTGTCCTGGTTCATGTCCAGACTTTGGTGTCTGGTTAGGATTCCACTCCAGCGTCCCAGTTTTCCCGCCTTGTGTTTGTCCTGCCCCTAACCACTCACACCTGTGCCTGATTCGCTCATCACCCAGTGTATTTAAGCCCTTTGTTCCCCTTCCACAGTGACAGATTGTTAGCGTCCTCCAGCGGTTTCCCCAGTGTGTTTTATGATTACTGGTTCTGTATCTTGCCTGTTTTTTTCTGACCCTGCCTCTGCCTTTGTCCTTCTGGATTGTTTACCTGATTGGATTCCCGTGTACTGAACCTCTGCCTTCTATTAAAGACTGTTTACCTGTATCTGCGTCCTGAGTGCTGCAGTTGAGTCCTGCGTCCGTGCTGAGTAACATTTCCATCATTTAAGTGAGACTGCGGTGGTGCGAGCTGCAGGAGTGTCCGCCAACGTCACGCTGTGGACACCAATCAGACCGGTCAAGCCTCCACAGTCAGCCTGAAATGTCTCTGAATCTAAACTCTGACACTCGACCTGTTGTGTGTTCTGACTTTGTTTATTTCATGAAGCAGCTTCTAAATCTGAGAAAACAGAGACACGAAGAAGTTTAATTTGATTTGTGTCCGACAGCAGCGGTCAAGAGTCGTAGACCGTGAATGAGAGTGAGCGAGCACAGCGGTCACGTTCAACACAAATAAACACACCGCCAGCAGCCCGCCAGCTATTTAACCACGGAGATACTTACTCATGGTAGAACCACATAAACCAAGAAAAATGGTTTAAAGGTCCTGATTATTGAAGCCTTCAGTACTTTTGTCATTTTCGTCCACAGTCTGTGTCTCGTCAGTCCACATGTGCAAGCACAGTAACCTGAACCTGAGCGGCCAGGTGAGGATAAACCAGATTTGTCCTCAAAATTCACAGAAAAGAAGAAAAAGAAAAGCTCTCAGCTGCTTTCATAGCTGAGCAGGCCGTGACCTCTTACCACACACTCACTTCATGGAAATGTAATAGGCCTCCCATGAAGAGGGACGCAGCTGGAAACTCACATTTTCAAGCCTCTCAATGTTATTTCTCTGGCGCCACGGTTCAAATTAGAAAAATGGAAAAACACAATGCACGCAGGGTTTGAATGCATCGTCCGTGTGGGCAGCCTGAACAGCAACTTCCAGCCCAGCGGGTCTCAGCGCTCTCTAATGGGACTGCAGAGGGAGAGGTGCTTGACAATCCCATTAAAGTCCAATTATATGTGACATCTCTCATAAACAAAGTCAGAGGTTCGACTCTCACCGGAGACTTACCGGCTGTCATTCAGGCCGTCTTCCCGCCCAGCTTAAAACAAATTGTGCCGTCAGTCACACGGTCTGCGTCACTCCTACGTCTTTTATATGTTGGAAATTAAAGTCATAGAAGGAAAAGCACCTTGAACATACAGTCACCAGTGTGAGTGCTCTCTCGAACAGAGACGTCGCCTCCATTCAGCATCGTTTGTGCTCTCGGAGATGAATGTAGGACAGCAGTGAATCCAGATGGTTGTTGTGTCTCTTTCACCATCCAGACCTGCAGTTTGGCTGCAATGAATGGCTGGCAGCGTGTGTGCGCGCACGTGTGTGTGTGTGTGTGTGTGTGTGTTATTATTCATTTTTTGGATACCAGGCAAAGCAGCCAGATAAAAATGGTTTATTGATGAAATATCTGTGGGTGTCCACATGCGTCTTCTGGTGTGTGAGAACAGTTATTAACATATTTAAGAGAGCTGATGGACGACCAGGCCGCGCTTAATTGGTTCAATGATGAAGTATCAATATGTGTGTGTGTGTGTGTGTGTGTGTGTGTGTGTGTGTGTGTGTTAATACTAATCTGTAAGAGCAGACGAACACATTTAATTGATTTATTACCGTGTGTGTGTTCATTACGTCCGATTTCGAGTGAGGAGACACTCGAACAGCTGATCACTGTTACATAATGTGTATGAATGTGAATGTGAACACACTGATAGTTCAGATTTGTTGAAGTGTGTTTGTATGAGGTTCTGATCCACAGTCAGTGTGTTACCTGCAGCAGACGGCGGTTCAACCTCCCCACGACCAGCATGAAGCTGAGTGATGTACTGCTGTGTACGGGGGCAGCAACAAAACAGATTTCAGACACATAACATCAATCAATATCAGTCTAAGTGTACGTTTATATTTAGAATATTTTCACTGCTTTACATTACCTGATACTGCAGCAGCTGCATCACTGTCTCCAAAGCTACCAGACTGTTCAGAAAAACCTCAAAGAACACTGAGAGGTCTAAAACCTGGACGTAGTCTCCGTGACGTCCCCACAGACTGTCTAAAACCTGGACGTAGTCTCCGTGACGTCCCCACAGACTGTCTAAAACCTGGACGTAGTCTCCGTGACGTCCCCACAGACTGTCTAAAACCTGGACGTAGTCTCCGTGACGTCCCCACAGACTGTCTAAAACCTGACGTAGTCTCCGTGACGTCCCCGCAGACTGTTTAAAACCTGGACATAGTCTCCGTGACGTCCCCTACAGACTGTCTAAAACCTGGACGTAGTCTCCGTGACGTCCCCACAGACTGTCTAAAACCTGACGTAGTCTCCGTGACATCCCCGCAGACTGTTTAAAACCTGGACATAGTCTCCGTGACGTCCCCTACAGACTGTCTAAAACCTGGACGTAGTCTCCGTGACGTCCCCGCAGACTGTTTAAAACCTGGACATAGTCTCCGTGACGTCCCCGCAGACTGTCTAAAACCTGGACGTAGTCTCCGTGACGTCCCCGCAGACTGTCTAAAACCTGGACGTAGTCTCTGTGACGTCCCCGCAGACTGTCTAAAACCTGGACGTAGTCTCTGTGACGTCCCCGCAGACTGTCTAAAACCTGGACGTAGTCTCCGTGACGTCCCCTACAGACTGTCTAAAACCTGGACGTAGTCTCCGTGACGTCCCCGCAGACTGTTTAAAACCTGGACATAGTCTCCGTGACGTCCCCGCAGACTGTCTAAAACCTGGACGTAGTCTCCGTGACGTCCCCGCAGACTGTCTAAAACCTGGACGTAGTCTCTGTGACGTCCCCGCAGACTGTCTAAAACCTGGACGTAGTCTCTGTGACGTCCCCGCAGACTGTCTAAAACCTGGACGTAGTCTCCGTGACGTCCCCCCAGACTGTCTAAAACCTGGACGTAGTCTCCGTGACGTCCCCCCAGACTGTCTAAAACCTGGACGTAGTCTCCGCGACGTCCCCGCAGACTGTCTAAAACCTGGACGTAGTCTCCGTGACGTCCCCACAGACTGTCTAAAACCTGACGTAGTCTCCGTGACGTCCCCGCAGACTGTTTAAAACCTGGACATAGTCTCCGTGACGTCCCCTACAGACTGTCTAAAACCTGGACGTAGTCTCCGTGACGTCCCCGCAGACTGTTTAAAACCTGGACATAGTCTCCGTGACGTCCCCGCAGACTGTCTAAAACCTGGACGTAGTCTCCGTGACGTCCCCGCAGACTGTCTAAAACCTGGACGTAGTCTCCGTGACGTCCCCACAGACTGTCTAAAACCTGGACGTAGTCTCCGTGACGTCCCCGCAGACTGTCTAAAACCTGGACGTAGTCTCCGTGACGTCCCCGCAGACTGTCTAAAACCTGGACGTAGTCTCTGTGACGTCCCCGCAGACTGTCTAAAACCTGGACGTAGTCTCCGTGACGTCCCCGCAGACTGTCTAAAACCTGGACGTAGTCTCCGTGACGTCCCCGCAGACTGTCTAAAACCTGGACGTAGTCTCTGTGACGTCCCCGCAGACTGTCTAAAACCTGGACGTAGTCTCCGTGACGTCCCCGCAGACTGTCTAAAACCTGGACGTAGTCTCTGTGACGTCCCCGCAGACTGTCTAAAACCTGGACGTAGTCTCCGTGACGTCCCCGCAGACTGTCTAAAACCTGGACGTAGTCTCTGTGACGTCCCCGCAGAATAAAGTATGACATTGCACTCGCATTAGACGAGTAAATGTAAAAGGTCACCTTGAAAAAAACATGGTGACAAATTAAAGTACATTGCAGGTAACCATAGCAACCTGTTCTCTCTTTAGGTCAGTGTTGATTGGTCAAAGTGAGATTTTTACACTCTGATGTGAGCAGAGAAACTTTAATCTGCTCTTCTGTTCCTCATCCATCTTTTTATTTAACAGGATAAATAAAAAACACGTCCGTCTGAACTGTTTGTGTGTTCAAAGCTCAGGTGTGTGAAGTTCAAACATCATCATCGACAGCTGAACCACGCACAGGAGCGACGAGGGGTCAGAAGATCAGAATGTTCCCACAGTGAAGGAGCTCAAATCCAACCTGAAACCCAAATAATGAAACCCAAACACAGAGCCTGAACCTCCGTCAGGAGCTGTCGGGGTCGGGTTTGCATTGATCTTGGGATCACACATAATTTACAGGATACATGATAAACTTTCTGACTCACGGATTTAAGTAGATCTACAAATTTCCTCCCAAATTTCACACCTGAAATGGTCTCAGAGCTGCAGCTTGTTTCACTGTCGGCCTCACGCAGACAGAAAACACTCAGCAGATCTCATCACACGCAGGCCTGGATTAACCGACTCGCTGCCTGAGGGTAAAAATGAGCCGCTGGCTCCGACTCATTCCCAATTTCTCCACCCGTCTGTGCGTTTGATTAAATTAAATTTATGTAGTAACGTTTCACAGTGTAAGCACATGAACTAAAATAAATAATCACAGCCTTAAAAGCTAAATATTCACTCGCAGCCTCGGGACACTTCTCCTCTTAAGGTCTTGGGCGAAGGCGCAGTTGCCCTGTTGGTAATCTCGTGAAGGCTTGAAGGGTTAGTTTGGATTTATTCAAGTGTGTTTGTGTGAGGTACTGATCCACAGTCAGTGTGTTACCTGCTGTAGACGAAGCTCAGCGATGTACAAACATTGTCAGCGTACATGAGCGCTATATTTAGAGTATTTACATTGCTTTACCTCGCCATCAGCTGCAAACAGCTGCCCTCCTCCTGCACCCAGCATGTGTACATGATGAAGAGTAAGGGTGAAAGAACGTCAGTCCATGTAGCTACGAAGTCTTCCACCTCTGCCACATCACTGATGTTTTATGACATGAACGTAGGAGACGTTTCATTTCTTGATCTGATTATCCGCGTGCAGACGATGACCTCCAGGTAACGGCATGGAGAAAATGTGTATGACATTTTCAGCTCCTGCTGTGAGCGTCTGTCTCCATTAATCTGCTGAGTCCACGTGAAGGTCCGTCAGTCTGAACCAGGTTTGAACTTCAGGTAGTCGAATGAATCGACTTCAGCACTCGAGGGCAGAAAACAAAGAGAGAGCCTCCGTCACTTTCCATTTTCCCCCTGGCTTCATCCACCCACCTCCACCCCCACCTCTCCCAGAGCTCTTACCCAGAAAGCCTCCCTATCACTCCATCCAATATTCACCAGAAGTGCTGCAGTGTTTTTAAGGAAGGTGTGTGTCTGTGCACTTCACTTTAAGTGTGTGTTCTGAGCTTTTAACGGGCCGCCTGAAATCAAACGAGGTCACCTCAGGTCAGAAAAACGTCAGTGAGAAGTCGTCACGAGCTGAAATGTAGTTTTAAAATGAATTTTCTTGGTGTTAATACTGTGAAATGTTTTCAGTTCATCTCGAGGTAATGAGACAGAAAAAAGAAAGTTTCTAAAGTCTTTAAAACAAAAAGTGAACAGAAGATCTGAGGCGGCACAAATTAAAGACATCAAACCGCCGACGCTTGGCTGACGACTTCCAATTTGTTCCTGTTATCTTAAGAGTCGACTAAAGAATTCAAAATCAAAAGAAATGAACTGAAATTAAATTATTGTTATGTTTAAAAAACAGCTGACGGTTATTTACAACTGAACTAAACTATCTGAGTATTAAATTTCATATTTTAGACGCTTGGACAGAAAATAAAAAAACTGTGTGACTCGTTCAGTTTGACATCTCTCCATCTTCAAACGTTTGAACACAAACTCTTAATTTAGATACAAACGACGTGTTAACGTGTTACATCGACAATCTGTGCATGCAGAATATCTGGCTGCTTGTACTGTTTGTGTTTTTGTGACTCACTGCAGATAAAATAGTAGAAATTGACTGTAAGTGTCCATAAATATCGGGTAATATGAAATATTAAGAAGTAACTCCAACTGAGCAATCTGATTGGTCAACTAGACATTTAGGACGTGACAGCACACCTGACTCATCACTACAAATATTAGTCTTTATAATAAATATTACTCTCTTTAAGGAATATTGTGTTTTATGTGCCTCGTTGATGCAGATTTTGGGTTCCTGGCATCAAACTGAAAATCCAGCTGAACTCCAGAGAACGAGCGGTGTGCTGCCCTGCACACTTATTTAGATTTCAAATGTGTTTTTGAATCATCTTGTTGTTACAGAGAAAAAATCTGCCTGCATCAGTAAACTAATCCATCACATCGAACATCATGCCAGCTTTAATTGTTGTGTGCACTGATGTGAAAAGTATGCAGATCTTCAGGTGCGTTTAAGGACCGCTGTGCTGCTCAGACGTTCGGGACTCAAACATTGTTACGTTTTTGTGCTGCGGATAGAAAAACGAATCCAGACGAGACAACTGATTAACCTGCAACAGGCAAACAAACATGACACGGACTGTCTGCTTCTCTTTTGTTGTTGTGCTGCTAACATGTTAGAAAATAACTTGGAAGGCCGACTCTCGTTAAGGATGACTGATGCTTACTCTCTGCCATGGCAGACTGACAAAGTTAATGAGAAACGAGATACTGTGAACAAAAGCAGGTCTGTGGTCAAGGTCGACTTGTGGTGGTGGTAGACAAAGTGAAGGAAGAGGCATATTTTCCCGTCTTTTACTGTCATTGTTTGGCAGTTTTTCACCATAAAATCTATTTTTTGTAAATGTACAGTGGGTGGACCTGAGGCGGGCTGAATGACGCCTGGTTGCTCAAACAAGCCACCTGTAACGACACCCACCTGTCAATCAAAGCGTCCACGCTCTTAATCCTGCATAACTTTAAGCCTTAATATAATCTGAACAGGTGAGTTGTATATAAATTCACCCTCAGTACAGTTGTCATGAACGGGGAAATTAGCTATAGAGACCAAAACTGTTTTTTGTACCAGGCTGTAAACATGTTTATTTCTGCTGTGAAGTTGGACATTTCAACATGGGGACTTATGGAGACTGACTCACTTCTGGAGCCAGCCTCAAGTGGACGACAAGAGGAACTGCAGTTTTTATCACTTCTGCATTGGCTTCATTTCCCAGCACCGGAGGTTGCTGCTTGTCCAGAACCGAGGTGCCACTATTGAAAACTGCCACAGAGGTAGCCACTCGGACATGACATCCAAGCTATATGTTTGAGTAAAGGACAATTTTAAATGCAGCTGTGAGAAGAAAACTTTCCACTCATATCTTAATTTGATTTGATTAAAATTCTAATTATCTGTTAACTGTTTGATTTGTTTCTATCTGTGGGCCGTCTCTTGTTCTCTGACTCACTCTGACTCTGACTGTTTATTTGTTGTCTGCCTCTGAAACATGTAGAGCTGTTTTCTCTCCTGCTCTCTGCTGGACTGGTAAAGTGCGTAACCGTCATCTGTTTCTCACAGCAGTGGGTTTCATGTTGTTTTACACTTTCGTTCCCTCGTGCTGAATATCAGGTATTGTGCAGTCTCTGTGCCTTCTGTGCATATGATGTACTGTGAAACTCTCTGAAGACTCTAACTGCATGTGGTCGACTTGCACATACTGTATGCATATTATCTCATTTAAATACGTGTAAATAACACCTTTTGTTTGGCAGCACGGTTTGCACATGCTTTGAGGGTTACAGGTTTGTCTTATTTGGAATAAATCCTTAAGTATCACTGATGTGATAGCAACATGGCAGCCTGTCTTAAAGACTAGGTTTGATTGTAGTCTTTGTACAATTCTTGCAAGTCAATATGCACGTTGAAAGAGCTCTTTGTGAGTTAGTGACCTGCATTACTTGTTCACGTTGACGGCCGCCAGCTAACAGCTGCTCGTGGAGTACGTTACAGTATTAGTGAGGTAGATCCAAGAGATGCTTCAGATCTATGAATGCTGCTCACTGCTGGGCTGGACAATGTGGACGTTTTTTGTCCGACTTAATATTTTAACTAGTTAGTTTTAAATTACAGTTCACAACAGAAATTAAGAACATTCAAATAAAATAAAATAACCACCTAAAAGTGGATGAATAATATTTAATGAACTGTCGTACAACAAACTTTAAATTAATGTGCATTTGAGCATAATGAGCATTTTTGCACCTCTGGTTTCCTCACCTTGAAGTCAGTCGGTCTTGGTTAGATGCCTGAATGAGGTCTGTGGTGACATAAAATATGTCCGTAAATACATCACTGATATCTAAAATAGGTGCTAGCTAACAAGTAAGCTAAGTGAGACTACAGAGATGATCAGGGACATTAAACATTATCCCACCAAACACTTTTAGTGGTGGTGACATTGAAGTGCAGTGACTGTGGTGTAGCCTAACGTTAGCTTTTTACTTTTGCTGACTGAATTTATGCATTAAAGTGTGTTCAACGTGTAAATATCAGAAGTTTTCTGCAATAATCTAAAATGCAGTGAAAAAATCATGCATTGCATGCATCCCTGCAGCAGTCTATAACATGGAGTGTGCAACACGGTTTGTTTCTACAACTCTGCTCATGTATTACACTCACATTTTATCTACAGCTTCTACTACTAAATATTAGAAAGAGGTGGAGGGATGTTTTCTCCACCTTCAGACAGTTCAGTGCAGTCTGGATTTCATTACAGCTTTGTCCCTTCAGGCTGTACGAACCCCGCACTGCACACCCGACCTCCTCCCTCCGTCCCCGCTCTAAAGCTTGTTCAAGGTTAGCCATGTTGTCCTGTGAATGTGAATTAACATAAAATTTGCCATTTTGGTGGCCACGTTCCTCCCAGAGTTTTATTTATTTACAAACTAGCATGAATGCTACATAAAAAATGCATTCATGCTACTTTGTGAATCCTCTGGGGACGGACCTTTATAACCCTGCAGAACGCAGAATGTGATCCGGCAATCATCGGCGCTGAAATAAATTCTACTGGCTCAGGTATGATGAGAAAAATGAACTTGAAAATGAAAGCCTTAAATTACTCGTTCACAGCACATTCTGTCCATCTATTCGTGGTTGACCTTTCAAGTCTCACAATATGTAAGAAAAGAGGACGAACGGGAGTTTTAACTCAAAAACTGAAGGCCTGTTGTCAGCTCTGTGACATATTCCTGCTGCATTATGTTTCCCAGTAGTTTTAAGCAGTAAATCCAGCGCACAGAGCCGCTCTTACATTCAGACCTGAGATGTATTGTACTTTTTTTTCATCTCAGGTGTCTCGCTCAAGGACACATTAGCGAAGAATCCAACTGTGATTGTGTTTATGAAGGTCCTTCCAACAAGTAGAACACCAGTTTACCAGAAATAACCAACACGGATGGATCTTAAACTCTCTGCTGTGTCGGGCAGATTGGAAATCATCTTAGTAATGCATCAGCCTTTTTCTTCAAGGGCACAGACCGCAAGTACAAAATGATTTATACAAAGACAGCCAGATAAGGATGCACACACACACACACACAAACACACACACTCCATCTGTAAATCCCGAGGCCTCGGGAGGATTGACAAACTGAAAACCGTACGAGAGCTCAGAGCAGTTTGTTAGGATTAATACGAGATGAAGCTACTGGAAAATATCAATAGACTGGATTAGCTGTTGTCGCCTCCGGAGGGGACGCCGGGCTGGATCAGGTAGTGACGGGACAAATCAGAATAAGTAAGAGAAGGGCAAACAGAGGATCTGTTTCAGCTGTGAGTAGAAATGTGTGAATAACCAAACAGTGATATCAGCAGCAGCAGAGCAGAACGGAGAGGAAATGAGAGATTTGTGCATCATGGAACAGGATCATTATGAACGCAGCATGAAAGGTTTAAAGTTTGCAGAGCGAGCTGAAAAACTGCAGCAAACAACTTTTCATTCAACAAAACACAAAGTAACAGGAAATGAAATGAACTTTTTTATTAGATTAACTTTTAAATTATTTGTTTTTATTATTGATTAATCCGTCGGGCTTCACGACTTTTAATCAATTAATCATTAAACACGTCGTTTCCATCAGGAGGTCTCTCATTTGAAAACAATAAAAAGTCACCAAAGTGCGACGTTAACCACACAAACTTTATTCTGAAAGACTAACAACATATTTTGAAGATGTCACCACTGGTACTAATTACGGCTCTGTTCCATTTATTGCAGCAGTGAGCCAACATGCACCACAGCAGCAGCCCGACTCTGTTTGACCTGAATGAACCTGAATTAAAATCACTGGAAACACCTGTGAAGAAGTAACATTTATGCTGCTTTAGTATTAGACAGTATTGTTTATAAGAGAGACCTGAAGCACCGAAACAAGAAAATAAAAAACAACATAATATCAAACGTCCCGTGAAGAGACGTGGTGCAGGTCATGAACGTCTGCAGAGCTCTGTGGCATCTCTGCAGGGCGATTTACGGCGCTGTTACTGTATGTGTCTGAAAGAAAAACCCTGTGTAGTCTGTGGCGGCATAAGAAAACATAAATCGTCACTGTTGGTGTCGCTTGAAGAGACCTCGAGCGGAGCTCTCATCTTTATAAGCATTAGACAGGAAGGAGCCATTTTCTGTCAGATAATTTAACACTGTGTGTTTGTATCCGAGTATATTTATCTCTTTTAATTTAAGTTTCTGGATCTGATCACGACTACACCGTGCAGCCTGTCCTCGTTTCTGTTTGGCTCCACAATGTAGCGGCGAAGCGGCGCCTTGCATGTGCGTTACACCGCCGAACAGATGGCCGCGCTCCACTTTAGGCATGAAATGATATAGATCTGTTCCATAAGGATCTGACACCTTTGCAGTGTGATGTACTCTGGAGGTGGAAAAAGACGCTTTCTCACCCACTAATGTACGTGAACCTGCGTTTGACAGCTTTTAATTCACACCAGCAGGCTGCGCTGTTCAAGGTCAGAGGCAGGGAAAGAAGAAGAAAACAGATCGGGGTCGAGAGTGCGCTGAATTAAACATTTATTCCTCCAAAGCAACAAGCGTGTTCAACGGAGTTCAACGGAGAGAAGCTCCCAGGTGAAGCTGCATGTTGTCTGGAAACAGTCCACCTCCCCGAGGACAATAATCACACATACAGATATTTTACGCTTCATTAGGTCGTACGACATCAAGCGGAAAGGAGGGAAAGCGTCCATACAGTGAGTCACAAACATTTTCGACTTGATGAGATCTGAGCGGACAAGTTTAATTGGCCAGTAGCCACAACACCGACAATAAAAGCCGCCATGAGTGAAGAATTCAGGGGGAAAGGTCACAAAAATACAAACACCGAAATAGCAGTCAATACAAAGAAACTCAAAGATGAACGTTATATAATATGTCCAATTAAAATCCAGTTATTCTGTCACACAACATAAATTCAGTCTATTAATATTCATCCAGCCATAAAACTGCTTTACACATCTCTCTCTCTCTCTCTCACAGACCTCCAGTCGACTCACATTTTTGTCAGTCGAATGTGTTTCTACTTATTTTTTTGGGGGGTGTTCTACAGTACCGGTGGGTCATTTGTTGCCGGGCCACACAAAGAGTGAATTAAAAAAGAGATGAGAGATGTTTGATTTTAAAAATGACCAGATACATCCGTCTGTGCCTCTTGACACGTCAAGATGCTCGTGTCGTCACGTCATACGTTACCCCAAAAACTTTGCCCACAAGCAAAAATAACTAAAACACAAACGTCAAAAAAATCCCGGAGTAGACTTGAACACACTCCAGGCGTCATTGTCGGCTTGTTGCAGAAAAACAAGCTCAGACTCCAAGAATTCAGCGTAATGGTAGATGGCCGATCCATAAAAATATTGTCTTACATGACACCAGTATGCGGTGCAAAAACAGTTAGGGACCGCTGAGCTACATGACAGGATGTATACTTTGACAAATAGAGTCAAAATGACTGTAGTCAAGTTTGCACAGGGTGTTTTATTTTGAAAATCAGCCAGATTATTTTAGGGGGTCACGACTCTAAAAGGTTGAGATTTAAAAATTCTGAGCAGGGCACACTTTGGATTTCACTGATGATTTCACATCACAGATGACGAACAAAGGCGTTAAATAAACATTTCTTGGTCTTCGAGGTAAACCAGGGACTCGTGCAGCTGTTACAGCAGTTTAGTGTCGGCGGATGGGGAGTTGGACTCTGCAGGTGCTGCACCGGGCAGAGGACTGAGCTTTATATTTGTCATAATCATAGGTAAGGTGGAGCTAAAGGATGAAGCACAAACACATGATGAATTATCCGAGGGTGGACTTGTAAACTCAGCAGATACTCTGAGAGAAAAAGAACAAAAGAAGCAGACGAACATTAAATCTTCAGTTTTTTTACTAATATGTAATCCTGTTTTTTGTTTTTTGCACACGGTCAAAACATCGGCACATTAAACACCCTCCAATGAACCGACCACCACAAACACACCTTCAACTAGAACAGAAAACTAAAGTGTCCTCGTCATTTACAACCCCAAATGTTCATACTGCATACTGCACTGATTGGACATTGGACAATTTCAATAATCAATAGAAAACGGTCGAAATGACGTCAACTAATTCAATTATAATTAAAAAAGCAAGATGAAACTAAAGAGGCCGACTCTCGGGTCAGGATCGATCCTACACGGCGGTACAACGACACACCATAAATCTAAATCCTGTGTGCGTCTGCTGGTCGTCCATGTTTCTCCTCACCGTCGTACCCTTCTCCTGCTCCCTCGAGTATGATGGACGCTCCTTGTGGATGAAAGCTGATGGGAACTGAGGTCATGTAGAGTGAAATGACAGTATGGCTGCCCCGGAGCGCTGCGGTCATCGGCGGGTCAAGGTACAGGCACGTCACGCTCGCAGCAAGAAATCTGCGGCTGACATTTTGGACGCGGACGCTGGTTCTGATCTGCTGAGCTCCTCCTGGTTGATCTGCTGGTTGTGTTCTGCGACCTGTGTGACATTTCTCTGCAGGGATCGTTGAAGCCGTGCTGCCACAGTGGGAGTGTTTTTTCCACTGTAAACAATTCAGAGGTGTTGATGACGTGTTGGAGGCTGTCCGACATCCAACAGCTTACTTTAGCTGTTTCTGCTTCCTGTAACATTTAAAGATTTGACCAACTAACCTTTGTCCGTCCGTCATGCCGCTTCAGGCCTTACCTAACTCAACGTGCTACTCAACTCCTGACAGAAGCTGTGGTCATCTCAAGACTAGATTACTGTAACGTCCTCCTGACGGGCCTGCCAGCCTGCACAGTGAAACCTCTTCAGATGATCCAGAACGTGGCGGCTCGCCTGCT
Organism: Argyrosomus regius; assembly: GCA_946959425.1. Lineage (NCBI taxonomy): Eukaryota > Metazoa > Chordata > Actinopteri > Sciaenidae > Argyrosomus > Argyrosomus regius. Next base: position 59,285 of record OX336894.1, read on the forward strand.
CTACAACCGACCCAAAAGGTCACATGTCACCCCGCTGCTCATCAAGCTCCACTGGCTACCATTTTCCTTCAACTTGAAGGTGAAGTACGGGTCAAAGGGAGCAGATCCAAACCACGGGGCGTGTACACAAATTATTTTTTCACTTTGTTAATATCTCTGAAGAAACAAACTGAATTTGTCGAGCATGCAAAAAAAACCTAATTAAAGTCAACGGTCGGCTGTGACTGTGGAAACAAAACACCTCGGCGGAGGTCTGCGCTCTCCCCTTTGATTGCAATCATAATATTGGATGTACTGAAGATATAGCACTCATTAAGATGATCATTTTGTAATGAATGACCTGCAGCTCACTCCTCATTAAGACCTTAAAGAATTACCCCAACAACCGATTAGTCAGCTAACCGGCTAAGAGGGGGCAGCGCCGCGCTCCCTTCGTCTTATTTATTGAAGCAAAAACTGCTGATTTCACCCTGAATTGCGCACGATATAACAACGCCCAGTGAAAGCATATTTATTTTTAGTGCTCGCCTGGCTGCTGCTTCGTTCATCCATTTGAAAGATGGAACACAATCCGACCAAACGTCCTAGACATTACTCTTTCCAGAGGAGAGATAAAGGTCATGCCGTTTGATTTTTTCAGAAAGGTTCAGGTTGGAGCAGCAGCAGGAGGATTCATGCCATCGTCACACAGTCCAAACTTCTGGCAACTCGTCTTCGGCGGGCCTCGGGGTGTTTTCAGAGGGCAGGTGGCCTCTGCAGCAGGGATGTCACAGTCGGTCTCACGCTTTTGGATAGCGATGGCAGCAGGGACAACATCTGTTTGCCACATGCTGCATGATGACATCCACTGCAGAAACTTTCTTTGTGTTTTTGGCACTCGAGTAACTCTCACACTCACCACAGAGCTCGTACCTCTCCTCCGTCCGAGCTTAAATAAACTGAATGAAGAGAAAAACCTCTCAAATGTCAACACGTTTTTATTTTTGTAATGATATGCAGCCGTTTGCACGAGGTGAAACCACTTCTTGTTATTGTGCTCTAAATGTTTTAAGAGCTGCTTTAAAAGCTGTCGACATTATTCAGTTATTATGTCATTATCAAGGAGATATCCAAGTACCTTGAAATCACATAAAAGAACAATGAATGTTTCCACTGCTGCTGCTGCTTCTGTGTTTATTATAGATACGCACTCATTGTCCCCTCTGGACCCCGTTACATGATTCACTATTATTCTGCTTCTGAACGATGAATAAATGACGTTTAATTTGCAGCTGCAACAAAAATCTCCATTATGCTCAGCACACCCCGCAGACTACACGCCAGCTTTGTTATAAGCCTGGAGATGCAGACGGTTCTGCACCGACAGTCACATTAAAACTACTTTTACATCAGGGGTGTCAAACATACGGCACACGGGCTAGAACCGAGCGCCAACCTCCATCGCTGGGAAATGAATCTTAATGCGGAAGTGCCAAAAACTGTAAGTCTTCGAGCGGCCGCTTGAGGCTGGCTCCAGAACATTTCAACCACCATAAGCTCCCATATTAAAATGTCCAACTCTGATTGACAGGTGGGTGTCATTACAGTTGGCTTGTTTGAGCTCCCAGGTGTCGTATGGCCCGCCTCAGGTCCGCCGATCATCCAGGTCTTTGCAACTAAGGCTGGATTATCAACCAGGGCAACCGTGATGAGGTGTCAGCCTTTTGTCTCTCTTCCGTCCACCATGATCCGGGTTCAGAGCATGAGTGACGTCACCTGTAGGTTTCTGAAGCGCTTTGAGGTTTTGAAGGCGCCGCCATGTTGGATGTACTGCTTCTGCCTCCCAGCTGATCTAAAGATCGGTAAAGACAAGGATCATCGGCTGACCTGAGGATCTGCAGTTTTTGGCACATCTCCATTGGCTTCATTTCCCAGCCATGGAGGTTGCCACTTGATTTAGACACAACCTGATAAACTCTACATCAGTAGAGATGAACACGAACACGCTGTAGAAGTTTATTAAAGAGGAAAGGTTTGAGCTCGCCTTCTGTTAAAGACACAGCACGGCAACGAGTCAACGAAAACAGACATTTCCTCTGGCCTGGTAAAGATGTGATGCTGTAGTACGTCCGTGTGTGTGTGTGTGTGTGTGAGGATACTGCAGCAGTATTAATAAAGTCTATTTTGGACGGACCAGTGAATCTAATGAAAAGGTATAAAGCTCTGCCATATATCTAGCTTAATGTTCACTATATTCCACTTTGGACTGTAAATCCAGCCCATTGCCGCCTTACAAATGTCTGTTAATGCTGAGATGACTCTTCAGACTGATGAATCTGTTCAACTAAATCACAGTAAAATAACACTCGAGTCAGGAAAGAGTTTTAAATCAAGAAATATCTTTTTTTTATCCTCTCTGATGTCCTGTGACTTTAAAATGATAGTACTGGGTTTAAAAACAGTGGAAGGATGAGCTGTGTTCTTACTAAGGATACGAGGAAACCCTCTCTTATTCCTTCTCAAGGGTACATTTCAATCTTGAGGCAGCAAAAAGTGATTGCCCCATATCTTGTCATGCAGGACATCCCTCCACTCAGCAACCCATACCAGCTCCTCCTGGGGGATCCCGAGGCGTTCCCAGGCTAGATGGTCTATGTAGTCCCTCCAGCAAGTTCGGGGTCTGCCCCGGGGTCTACTCCGAGTTGGACGTGCCCGGGACACCTCCAAAGGTGCCCAGGTAATCAGATGTTGAACCACCTCAGCTGGCTTCTTTCAACGTGAAGGTGCATCAGCTCTACTCCGAGCTCCTCACTCTATCTCTAAGTCTTTCTTTGGGTCACTACCCAAAGTTCATGACCACAGGTGACGGCTGGAACATAGATGGACTGGAAAAATCGAGAGCTTTGCCTTCAGGCTCAGCTCCCTCTGAACCACAGACGGTCTGGTGCAATGCCCAGCAGTACTGCAGACGCCGTGAACAAGACCCAAAGATAATTGAACTCCTTCGCTTGGGGGAGCAATTTGCTCGAGTTGAAGGTATCGAAGTATCTCGTGCTGACCCTCAATCTAAAGTCGACGATGCAGCATTTTCCTGCATAATCATTGCTGCACTGCATTACTTTGCACCTGACCAGCCTGAGTTTTGTGGGAGGTATGATACACAGTGACAGCTGGTATTAGCCTCCACATCATCTACAGGAACATCACAGATGTCTGTTACAACCTGGAGGGATGAGCTCTGTTGCAGCCTCAGTTTTATGTTCATGTTACGCCTGAACTGAACTGCAATTTCAGCAAGCTTTATTCTGAAAGAGCAACTTGAACGTTGCACATTTATTATTGCTAACTTGACCGCGTAATGAGAACATGTTGAAAATGTGACACTGCCACGTAACCGGTGAGTCCATTACACACTTTGACCTCAGGTGAATATATATAATCAATAACTTTTAATGTTTTCTTCACATTTATAATCCACCACTGTGCACTGTTCACCCCCTGTGGACATGCTTTCATAACAGAATAATCGTTGCAGAATGTGACGACTTTCATTACGACTGCAGTGATTTTCTAAAGTTACAAACATGTGGGAGAACTAACCAATCTCACGTACAGTGATGGATTACATTCATCAGTGCAGCAGCAGGACTCTGAACAAAAGGTTAAGACCTCGTGACTACAACAGTATGAGAAAAACTGTAAGAGACCAGAGAAGAAGCTTCTGACTTTGTTCAACTGAACATCAGGATACAACATATTTCATAATATCCTTTTATTTACAGTTGGTTCTGTTTGTTGTGTCAGAATCCAAGCTGGAGTAATGAAGTTAATTATTTGATTTGGTTGTCCTGATCAGGTAAAATAAATGAGGGTCTGTTTGAACCTCAACTGGCTGCAGAGAAAAGAAGATAAAGGGACTCTGACAAAGTAATTGACTCTGCTGACCTCAAAGTGGGATTTTAATGAAGAGACGGTGCAGTGATGTAAAAAGGGTGAAATTTAGCTCATATGTTATATTACACCATACAGCCTATAGTTGATGAGCACTGAGATGTTGTCACATGCAGCTTTTTCCATGAATCATATTCATTGCAGAAGGAGCACGGAGCTTTGCCCCATTTACAGACCTTGGCACCATGAATAAAGTTACTCTTCAGCCCGCCTGTAGTGGGCAATCAAGGGAAAACCTCTCAGGTATTCAAAAGTGGCAACTGAAAAAACAAACGCAGTTCCTCTTGTCGCCCACTTGAGGCTGGCTCCAGAAGTGAGTCAGTCTCCATAAGTCCCCATGTTCAAATGTCCAACTTCACAGCAGAAATAAACATGTTTACAGCCTGGTACAAAAAACAGTTTTGGTCTCTATAGCTAATTTCCCCGTTCATGACAACTGTACTAAGCTAACAACAAGCTAAAACAAGCTAACAAGCTAAAACAGGATAACACGCTAAACAAGCTAGTTAAAAACAAGCTAAAACAAAATAAATAAATAAATAATAAAACAGGGTAACATCAAGTTTAACCAAGCTAACAAACTAACAACAAATTAACAACCAAGCAGTAACGTCTGTGTCTGTAAAGTGCCATTTCCAGGCTTCATATCTGAACACACAGTGGTTACAGACCATCCTGCGAGGAACTAACGGCAGCTACGGCATGAGCTACAGGTGTGTTTTGTCGCTAGGTGTGTGTGTGTGACGGTTAGCATAGATATTACGTCAGAACTGTAGAGGACTTTACTGGATGGAAAAGATGTTTTCTGGTCAGGTATTATTTCAAAGGTACTTCAGAAGTCAGCACCACTTCCTGACACAAAGGCAATTTCCCTTTCAGAGCGAGGGTCGGCTATCTGAGCTGATGTGGATAAAGAATAAAGTCTTGCTGAGGTAACACAGTTTCCTTGTGAGGTGTTTAACAAGGCTGAAAAGAAAAAAAAAAACATGTCAAGGCCATTATCCCCCCCCAAGCAATTACTGCGTTTCCTCTTTGTAGTCTGCAGCGACTGATCCGGGGAGATGTAATTTGTTGCTCTCTAACCCGAGCTTTAGAGATGAGTTGGATTCCAAAGCTCAGCAATCAGCCGGTCTTACTGTATCTCAGCCTCAGATCTCTAAACGAACCACGGACTCATTAATCAGCACGTGTGAAGTGACTGCAGTGTCACAGTGTTATCATACACACATCACAAACACAAACACACACACACAGCGTTGGTAATGAGGTACAAACTAAAAATGCATGGTTGCACACACCTACATGCTACATGAAAAGTCACAGATACAGACGCTGAAAGAAGCTCCTTGTTAATGAAGCGTCCCTCTTCGTTTACTTAATGTTAGTACTAATTAATCATGTTAAAACAAATTAATGGCCTGGAAATTAAACCAATGAGGAAGTGCTTAAAAACTGCAGTTCCTCTTGTCGTCCACTTGAGACTGGCTCCAGAAGTGAGTCAGTCTCCATAAGTCCCCATGTTAAAATGTAGCAGAAATAAACATGTTTACAGCCTGGTACAAAAAACAGTTTTGGTCTCTATAGCTAATTTCCCCGTTCATGACAACTGTACTGAGGGTGAATTTATATACAACTCACCTGTTCATATTATATTAAGGCTTAAAGTTATGCAGGATTAAGAGAATGGACGCTTTGATTGACAGGTGGGTGTCGTTACAGACGTCTTGTTTGAGCAACCAGTCCACCAATGATTCACGTCTTTGTCGATATTTAGATTAGCTGAGCTTCAAACTCCTCAGAAACCTGACGTTGACGTCACGTGTATAGGCAGCAGATCTGTTGAGCGCCACAGTAACGTTAGAAGAACTCCTCATAGTCAGCAGAGCTGAGCCTTGTCACACTAATGCATCAAAAAGCCTCTAATTAGCAGGATCTCCTCGTTTGAACCGTCTCCTATTTTGGACCTTTTAAAATCTCCAGAACTGTGGACACCAGATGAATCATCTCCGTAACACTGGAACCCAAAGGGACGTTCTAAACCGTGCGTGTTGAATGGAAATGAAAAGTTTTGAGGCGTTATCCCAGTGGGGCTATCCCACTTTCATCCTCCAGCCTCTAACTTGGAATTGATATTACAGCGGCGGCGTCTTACTTGTACTAGCCACCGGGGGTTGAAAGGCACCATGCTGATGTTGTGAACAGTCCACAGTGGGGAAAAAGAGACGTGATTTGACTTGAGTTTTTGTCCCTACGGATGTCCGCTCCCTCGACGCCTCCTTCAGAGGGAGATGAGAGGGCACAAAAGAAGAGATCTGACTTGACTCGAGTTTATTGGATTCACGCTCGGAGTGGTCTGCCGAGCGAGAGCGGAGCTGACGTTTCACCGCCAGGCCTTCGTATCTCGGACAGAAGAGAGGAGAGGAAAGTGGTCGAGCCGGGCCGGCCTCAGCTATTGATTTCTGGAGAGAATATACGAGCGCTGCAGCTCCGAGTCGTTTCCAACAGAAAGCAAGAAATATGGAGCCATTTTGGAGGCTCACTGATCATAATGTGCATGAGTGATTTCGACCTTGTGAACATTAGCTGCACTTGGGTTAAAAAACTGCTCTGATGATGTAACGGTGCTCCTCAAATGGATTCAGCACTATATGATCACTGTGTAACCTCCTCCTGTTCATGTACAGGGTAATAGTTTAATCATTGGTGTGTTCAACACCGCAGTGAACTTCCTGCACATATACTACAGGTAATATGGTCATTATGTGTTTATAGGATAATAAAAAAAATGACTTCATCTCTCCATAAAATGGTTCGTTAAAGGTCCAGTATGTCAGATTTTAGGGAGCTAATAATAAGAATCCACCATGTTTCTACAGTAGCCCACAACAGACAAATTTGGCACATTTTGTAGCCGCGTTTGGAACGAGAGGGTGACTCGAGGGGGTTGCAATCACCACAAGATGTCACGAAATCCTACAATGTACCTGATCTTTAAGACTTGTGACTCTTATTTGGTCACATTTTGGTTTTAATGAAGATACATGAACAACAGGCCAGTCCAGCACTGTGTAGTCCCTCGAGCACCGTCTTCTTTTGGCATGGGAATAAAGTAACGCTGGTTCAGCTTGTTGATATTGATGTTCTCGTGTTTCTAGGTTCAGATCCCCTTAACGCAGAGGCATTTAGCCAGTTGTTGGCGGTCAGATTGTTTGACAGTGACGTGCTTCCAGATGATTGCAGTATTTAAACGAAGAAGTGCACATACTTCTCTGTAAGACAGTGACCTTCATCATGAGTTCAGTTAACTGCCAGTTATGTTTCAGATTTCATGTCCACCTCGTCCTCTCTTCCCAGCGTGGAGGAAAACCTACATGGAAGGCCCCATCGAGAGCCAAGGCTCATCCTACAGTTTTCTGCTTATAGATTCCTAAATGTTACAAACCGGACCTTCAACAGAATAATAGTTCACCCGGTAAGATTGTACAACAGGAAATATTCTTCATGAAATTCACAGACGCGTTGTCATTTACATACAGCACCATTCTGTTTTCACCTAAACCTTCGAGGAACAAAAGAAGGAGCTCGAGCTCCACATTTATGAGTCCAAAGACCAGCAGAACCACCAAGATCCACCTCCAGAGAACCACATCTTCCACCTTTTACTCACCTGAACTCCCAGCCGGCCCGTCCTTCTCCTGTAGACAAACAGAACTATCTATCTTCTCCTCAGGTTTTGTCTTCAGTGTTAATGTGTAGCCACGAGCTGTCTTTGCAGTTTTTTGGAGCCTTGTGGTTATTAATCAAAGAAAATAGAAGAAATGTTGGTTTTTAATAATTCACCAGGGCTTTGTTTTTACGGATCTGTGAGGCGCTGAGGTTGAGCATCACTGGACTTCTGCTTAACACGCTGGGGAACAGAAAGACAGACTTATAATAAGCCTATATCAGATATAGTCTGAAACTTGCTCGTCCTTGGTGGTGCTGAAAGGATGATTCTGTATCTCTGCATCACATGCATGATTCTGTTCAAACCATTTCTGGGCTGATGCACTCATTCATGTTTGTCTAAATGACTTGTGTGGTGTTTGGCTGCCAGACAGCGCTGAATAAAAAAAAAAGGGATGATGAGACCAAGCAAGGGAAGAGAGAGAATTACATGCCATAGCATTGTAATTACAAGGTTCCAGCTGGGTTCAGTGTAGTTTGGAGATAATGAGTATTAAAGTTTTCACCTCCCATAGACCAAACAAGGAGAAACTTTTTAATTAATGGCTTTTACCCCCAAGAAGAGAACTTTGGAAAATCTATCAGCCACATTTGAAGGTGTTTATAGAGTCAGCACGCTGGAAGGGCTCAAAACACTTTAAGAAAACTGAGTTAATTATTATCCTGTGTCCAGAGCTATTAGATTAGATTTTGGTGCTTTTCTCAGCCAAACACTGTCGATATATAAAACTTTAATTTCCACTTCTGAGCAGATGAAAGGCTTGAAACAAAACAAAAAAAAACAACACTTTCATCATGCAGAAAATCTCAAAAACAAACTTTATCTGAACACAAAGAGAGCTAAATTATGTGCGAGCGCAGGAAGATGATTTCACTACAAACAACTGAACAATAAGTAAAATAAACCTGACATAATTATTCCAATCCTTTGCCAAGTTAGTCATTTTCTGCATGACGTTAACTCGGCTCTAAAATACCACTGAATGGAAATAGAAGCAGTGTGGGATGGTTGTTCATAAAAAAGACAGACTGAGCTCAGTTTAGACCTCCATGCAGCTTCCATGATAGTTTCAGTTTCATCGTTGTAAATGTGAGTCAAAGGTCTGTAGTCAGCTACATTTGCAGAAGCTATTAAATGTATGACCTGAAAAACTTTTGGCAAGGTAGGAAACCATTAGTCACCAACTACAGTCACTACATAAAGTGTGTATACAAGGCTGCTGTCAGTTTAACTGCCAATAGTTAGAGAGTTCAGTAACAGTCCCGAATACTCAAAGTTGTTTTAAACATCAGCTTTATATTCTTTAAAAGATAACGGCACCTTTCCCTTTGAAGTTGTTGGTATGCGGCCATCTAGCCTAGTGAAATTTATTTTATTTTTTTTATTTTAGAAACTTTATTAATCACATGAATGTGAAATTACTTCTCCGCATTTAACCCATCCAGGCTGGCACCTGTTGGAACACACACATGCACATGCACATGGTCACACACTCAAATTGACAGATGCCAGATTCACTGGAGCGGTGGGCATCAGCTAACTGCGCCCGGGGAGCAGATGTTGGGGAGTACGGTGCCTTGCTCAAGACTGAATGTTTTATTTTGTTTTATTGGTGCTCAACCAACCTGAAAACCTGATCAGCATTTCTCAAACCCAACAAATGCTAAATTCATAATCTGTCACCGTACTGCTAAGATTAAAGAACAACATTAACTAAATTGTTAGATGCTGTTAGAATGTTTATCTAAATATATTATGTGCCCTCTAGGTGAACTATGTGACCTATGACCTTTAGGATCTTTGCAGGGATTGAGGCAGAGTCTTATGTTACAGGGAGAGGTACCTCAAACTTCTGCAAGAGATAGCAAAAACTCTATAAAAGAGGCAGTAAGACTGACTTATCTTTGCATGTAAGGATTGATCCAAGCTCGTATTAAAGTACCCTGAACTTCCAATCTTGGGACTTCTCTCTTGTTGACGCATCTACCATAGAAACCATCATTACAGATGCTAAAGGAATCATCACAGGGTCGTTAAAATAAAAAGGGGATCATCCTCTAGGGAGCGTAATTGAGCTTAGTACATTTCATGACAATCTTCTGTAAAAGTAAAAATTTTGGTCTGACAGTGGTAACAACATCATCAGGACTCATCTTAAGATGCAGCACCAAGACCTTCAAAGGTTGAGCAGAAAGGCAAAGAAGAGGAGAGGTAGATGGTCATGTCTCAAGAGATATTGGGTGATTTGTCCTCTCAGGAACATGATAATCTGCTCCAAAGAAGGCAGTTTCACCGCCACCTAGAAGTGAGTTTATCGGACACATAAAGCGGTGTATCGTCAGCATAATAGCGAATACCATGCCAGTGCCGGAAGATGCCCCAACAATGAACCCTGTGGAACTCCGTGGTGGACGATGGAGGCAAACCACTGATCTCAGTGTCCCCAAGGATAACCAGACAATGGGATACGGTATGAAACACTGTTGTGGGGTCCTGAAGGATGAGGAAAGGATTGACGAGAATCACAGCGACCTTAAAAAGGACTTTTTATGTGGCATCTGATTGGACTGGTTCAAAGAGTTAATTATTATCATCAATGTAGATCTGGAGTTCAGACGACTACTCTGTCTCAATAAGTTTGGAGATACTTTGAGTTGGAAAAAGGCTTGTTGTTTTGGTCATTGAAGTCTGAGTCAGTTTTGTCAAGAGCTGGCCTGATTACAGTGACTCTCAGTGAAGGAGGTGTACCAGTGGACAGACAGGAGTTGAAAATGGAGGTCAGGGAAATAATAGAGGGCAAGCACGATTTAAGTCGGGTTGAGGGGAGTTGGATCCAGGTGACATGTGGAGGTGTTGGACTCAGTAATAAGTTCCAAAAATGTGATTATCAGTTGGACAGTGGACAGTGACAGGACACTCCTGCAATATTCACCTCTTCTGATGAAACTTGGTTTAAAAAGGACAGGTCCTGCCTCTCCGTCCAAAATAGAAACAGACACACAGCTGACCCTGTACAAGGTACAGAAGGAGGACATGATGAGTCTAAATGTGATGTAACATCATCCCTGGTGGGGAACAAAAACAAGCTTTGGTCTCTTTCTTTGAACATTCTTTGAACTCAGTCCTCTTTTCTCTGGAACACTGATTTGAGTAAAATGTACACAGATCTCCATATACACAAATATAAACACACACAGAGTGCACATGAAAATGCCTTGGTGTTTCTGGGTCAGCAGTAAGGAAGGTGCTAATGTGTGTGATGGAGCGAGGTGGAGGTGGAGGAGGTCTGAAGCAGTGCTGTGGGTGGACGGATGGATGATTTCATTGGGGGTTTTTTTATGTTCAAGCTACACTGATGGTCAACCCGAGGCCACCAAAACCAGATGTGCATTGTGGGAAGTTTAATATAAATCTCTGTGCATAATTTAAATATATTGATATTAAAGCGTTTCTGGGGTTTTGTTTGAAGATAATGCGTCCAGCATCTAGCCATACTTGCCAGGCCTCCTGATTTTAGTGTTTCCACCTGAACAAATGTCATTTCCATGCATGTGATGCAGAAAAGAGCAGCTCATGTTTCTTCTTCCTCCTCAGTGAGAGACGTATAGAGAAATGGAGAGTACGACAAGAAAGAAATACAATAACGAAAAGACTTGAAGACCTGAGGGCAGCAGAGACTCAAGACTTCTCTTTTTAATCTTTTTCTTGAAAATAAATATTTATTTATCTGTCTATTTATACATCTGTTACATTATTTTTACTATTAATTAGTTCATTTCTGACTCTATACATTGTCCATCTATCTATACATCTATTATATGAAAGCACTTTGTGTTACATTCTGTTTGTATGAAAAAAGTGCTGTACAAATAAAGTCTGACTGACTGAAGTCTGAAAAACAGAATTGAATTGAATGAAAACTGATGTATCAGTTCATGACAGAGTGAATCCTTCTGTAATCTTTAAAGGTCAAATTTAAAGTATTGAACATAAAAATGCTGTTGCAGTACACCGTGTGACGTCTCAAGGTCTGCAAATATGAGCTCGGCTGTGACGATTAATATAAACAAACATATTTTAAGTAGAAATCCATCAGCCTGACAAAGTTTTGACTTGATGTGTTTCTTTGAAGATTACAAGAAAATATGAGAGCTCCTTCTGAAGAGATACCTGATTTACAATCAGCCCACAAACCCAAATAAACACAAAGTGTATGTAACAGCAGACAGCGTCCACAATCATGCAGGAATAAAACCTTTAAATCTTCCTGCCTCTGATAAACTGAGCTGAAATGTTAATTTCAGACTCTGAGACTGAGACTGTTGATGAGAACACTCTGGTATCTGTTTTATTCGTAACAACGGGAAGGCTTGATGGCAGAGTATCCAAAGGTTCATGCAAACATTTTAACCTGCATTGGACCTGGACCAGACAGAGGCCAGCAGCCTGTTTTAGCCCATGCATCATCTTAACCCCTCTGCCCTGCCCTCCTGCCCGTCGGGTCTCAAGTTGCGGACCGTCACACGGACCTCGAGCGTCTGCGACACCACATTTTGACCCCGACTGACCCTCAAACATTGGCCGCAGATGCTGCATCATTTCACCCGGGAGCTGTTGGTTTGAGTCTGAGCTCAGTTTGTCTTGTTTTTGTTCTCAGAGGGAGCTCAGCTGTGCAGCAGTCTGCTGTGCACTGATGCCTTATGGTGAAGTGGAACATGGACACTGAATGTTTTTCTCAGTTAGAACAAGAAAGGCTCCAACAATATGGCAATAAATTCATTCAGTTCTCATGGGTACTGAAGCCTGATAGTCGTACCATGAAGGTAATTTCAGGAAAGTCTACCTGCTTAATTCTTCTTTGGATCTGGTCAAGAAAGTCAAGAGACCGCCGACAGGCACACCTAAAAACTGAATGCAAACAATCGGGATGGAGCAGATATTGTTGATGATATGAAGGACTGTAAGCAGCGTAAACGGCGTGCAACATCATCGCGACATCTACAAGAAACTCCAGAGAGGCAGCCAGTAAGGAGCAGAAACTTTGTAGCTCGTTGATGAACTGAGAGACTGTTTGTGGAAGATTACTACTGCCGCTGTGAAATTGTGCTCATCCTTTGTTTCACGGTTTTTCACCTGACTGATTGCACCTAATTGTGTGAATCTGTGAACTTCCTGGCACCTGGAAAACAAAGAGAGTAAAAGGAATCACGGCCTGATCGCTGAGCAAAGAGTGAAATCCAGTTTAAACTCTGGTTAGATGCCACGTCCCTTTCAAGTGGGGAGCTGCACGTTTGACACAACTTGAGACACTGAAGACACTCCTCACAGCAGTGTTTCCATCATGTGGACAACACTTTGTGTTGCATGGCACAGATTTAGCAAACACAAACATGCAGAAGAGTCAACATGACACAGAACAGAAGGGTCCAAATCCTCCAAGAATCCTCCAACCGGTCAAGACAAAACAAGCAGCTCGTAGCTAAAAAAGCTGGACGTGGTCAAACAGCACAGAGAGAGTCAACAGATGAGAACCAGTTACGTCCCGTCAAGCCTAAACAAACCAAAGATGGACGGAGATATTCATTTTACATAAACTATATAAGATGAGATTCACTTTATTGTCCCTGAGGGAACGTTTGGCTTGGACAACAGTGATGCACACAGCAGCAAACAACTTAAAACAGTACAGAGGTACACCAAGGACACAATGATACATTACATACAACAGAAAATATGGAAAGTATTTCACATGGCTTGTGAGATAAACAATATAAATACCAACCAAAAAACTATATTCATCCTTTGAATTGACAGAAAATGTGCTACATCAGGATCAGTTTATTTTTAATATTTCACTGCGTATCTGTTTAATGATTTCTGTATTCTGAGTTCATCTGTATTGTCGACGTGTGATTACTTTCTTGATTTTCTCGATCACATTGATCACACCGATCCTGGCTCCCTCACACCGGCTACCTGTTACTTTCAGGATTGATTTCAGAGATTATCGATCACTTTAAAAAGCCCTGAGTTATTTTACAGTTCATTTAGTGCCCCGTGTCCCTTCCTTCCCCTCCCTGAGATCCTCGGATGCATCATCCCGGTTGTTCCGAGGTCCAGATTTATACTCGGAGCTGACAGAGCGTGTGCAGTCCGGGCTCAGAGACTGTGGACCGCCTGCAGCAGCGCGACGAGATCGTTTGTTTTATTCTCTTTTTGTTTCATGTGTTTTTATTGTAAAGCAGTTGACTGCGATGTTGAGCCTACCTGCTCTGAAGTGATGCGGCTCTGCCGCCTTCCCCTCCTGAACGACAAAGTTATGTGTTATAATTAATTAAATTAATTAACTGATCTCCACCGCCACCATCCCTCCCACAACACCTCCCTCCTTGATAAGGGGTTCAAGGTGGAGGTAAGTCTCAGGAGCTGGTGCTGGTTGTCTTTTGTGATATTTATATAGCATGATGAGGACTCTCCTCTCATGATGTAACCCTGGTCCCCAGACCTTCAGTACTTTCACCTTTTTGGTCCATCAGTCCCAGGACTGATATCTGTACTGATGGTGGCCGACCTGAGTGTTTATCATTTTTGGTAGCACCATTCTAAAATGAACAAACACAGAAGACAAATAAATATTTAATATTTTCACCACTAGAATTAATACTTCAGTTTGAAAGTAACTGTAAACTTCTGTTTAATTATCAGCAGACACGTTGGGTCTGTATATCGGCCGTTCACAGCAGCACATGACAGAATGTAACAGCTACAGATGAACACTGATCTTCTCGAATGGCACACGTCCCGGATCACGACTGCCGCCAGAAAACAAACTGATCTTTAGGCCAAATGACATCCAGCCACCAAACTTCAGCCAAATCAGTTTGTTACTCTCCAACATGTCGTGTTTCAGCTGCCGCTGGCTGGATCCTCCAGAATAAATCGAATTTGGTGTGTTGGTGCATGACAGAGTCTGAGTTTACAGCTAACGGTGGCTGCAGTATGTGAGAGCAAGCCGGACTGGTTGGTACTTTCACTCTCGCTGACACAGCCGAGCACATTTCTGCTTCTCTTTAAGCTTCACACCGGCTCTGTTGGGGTCAAATATAGATGTAAAGTGCTGTGCTAGTTGCTGGTTATATCATAGGTTGTTTCTCAGTGTGTGACGGGTGCTGGACAGAGAGATTTGGCTCATGTCCCTGCAGGTTTGTTAAAAGAAAATCCACTTATTGGGCCTGTGAGTCGCCTCCCCTCCTCCATCCGGTGAATATGCCATTAACACCTGAAGCTATACGTTTGCCTGCAGAGACATATTCCACAGCAGTCTGACACATTCAGTTACATATGGAGGACGCTGTCATGTGAATGCTCACACAGAAAGAGGTGTTTTATTTCTTATTAAGGCATGAGGACGTTCAGGTGCACACAGAGAAGTCCACCACACTCCTCCTGTACACACTGAGTCACTGTGAATCACTCTGCAGCTGTGAAGGAGAACTAATCAGGTAAACTGTGGCAGGAAATATCTGACACTGTGGACACTGACTGACTGTCAGCTGTTAAATTCTGAGCACAGAAATCATCCAACAAACAT
The DNA here is from genome assembly GCA_946959425.1 of Argyrosomus regius. NCBI lineage: Eukaryota > Metazoa > Chordata > Actinopteri > Sciaenidae > Argyrosomus > Argyrosomus regius. The sequence goes on from OX336894.1 coordinate 74,533, forward strand.
GCAGGGGGCGTCACAGAGACTACGTCCAGGTTTTAGACAGTCTGTGGCGGCGTCACAGAGACTACGTCCAGGTTTTAGACAGTCTGTGGGGGCGTCACGGAGACTACGTCCAGGTTTTATACAGTCTGTGGCGGCGTCACAGAGACTACGTCCAGGTTTTAGACAGTCTGCGGGGGCGTCACAGAGACTACGTCCAGGTTTTAGACAGTCTGTGGGGGACGTCACGGAGACTACGTCCAGGTTTTAGACAGTCTGTGGGGGCGTCACAGAGACTACGTCCAGGTTTTATACAGTCTGTGGCGGCGTCACAGAGACTACGTCCAGGTTTTAGACAGTCTGTGGGGGACGTCACGGAGACTACGTCCAGGTTTTAGACAGTCTGCGGGGACGTCACGGAGACTATGTGCAGGTTTTAGACTGTCTAAAACCTGGACGTAGTCTCCGTGACGTCCCCGCAGACTGTCTGTGGGGACGTCACGGAGACTACGTCCAGGTTTGCAGTGAGGATAGGTCACATCTTCATGGACTGATTGTGATTCTCTGTGGGAGTTTCAAACTAAATGATTTAAATGTCACAGCACACGTGCAGTTAAAGGGTCAGTAAGTCAGGATTTACTGCCAAACATCATGAAATGAGCTCAGAGTTGTTTATCAGTGGCCAAACACGGTGATTCCTGCTGACATCTGAGGCTTTCAGGAGGCTGACAGAGGTCAGATTACTTGATGCTCTTTTAATGATTCTAACAAGACGTGTGAGACACGGTGTCACCCAGAAACTGAAATCAAGCCAGCAATCAGCGCTCCAAGAAATAATCAGTTATAGTACTACACACACACACACACACACACACACACACACACACACATTGGCCCAGTCAGAACGCTGCACACTGAACACCGGCTTCATCCGGACTTTAATTTACTCCGGCTGTCTCGTCTGTTTAAGCCTGTTGCACTTCACCCCTCCACCTGCCTCCTTCATGTGCAGTCATCAGAAATCCTCCTTTATCCTGTCAAACATATCACAACGAAAATATTTAAACGTGGTGCTGGCTGTAGCCAGAATATTTGTCCAGCTTCTCCCATCACAACTCCACCTTTAAGTAAGATGGCTGTTCAGAAACTCACCACGTGTGATTTGCATGTGATCGTAAAGAAACGATAGTGAGGATATGCTGCGACCTCACTGTGCTCACCGCGGCACTGATTGCATTATCATATGATGCTAGATTAAAGGTAGTCCTTGGCCCCTGAGATAAATATAGGAAGGAAAATAAACATAAAATACAAAAGAAGGCGAGAAGCCGAACACAGATTAGAGATTAGAGGACATCCAATTCCCTCAAGTGCTTCCTTCCTCTCCCAAAAACTGTCGCCAAATAGATCTTTTCTAGCTTCGAGCTGTGAGTTTTTGCAGCCTTATGTGATCATAAACTGAATACTTTTGGGGGATCAAACAAATTCACACAGCACTCTTGATAATGTTATTTACAGAGACCCAACACTTCCCGCCATGAGCAAGCACGTAGCGACAGTGGCGAGGAAAAACCTCGAACAGAATCTGGATTATCGTGGACGGACATCTGCAGAGACCGGTTGAGTTTAGAGAAGGAGACAAAGATGCACAGCAGCAATAATAGTGATAACTATAACTATAATGGAAATATGACTAATAGTAGCAGTAACTGTTAAAGGAGCTTAGCAGTGTTTAACCCAGGAGCGTCCTGGCTGACGTGCTAAACTTTTCGTTGAGAATAAAGTCCACAAGTTGTTCTTGAATACTGCAATAATCTGTTATTTATTTAATTTTGTATTTGTGCAAAAAATAGAACAATGACATGAATGTCCCTGAAGCAAACCAAACAAACAAAGTTAACCTACCTTTACACCTGTGGCCCTTGATAACTGCACAGCGCCACCTATTGTACACACAGGAGACAACAACAACAACATAATTCTGGTCCTTACAACTGTGTATCTGGCTCTGAAGTAATAATAAAACAGTATTATCTTGGCCAGTTCACAGTTAAACTTTTTAACATTTTACAATCACAAAATCAAAAAATCAGAAAGAATTGGAAAAGTCCAGAAATGCAACAAAGTCAAGTCATCTTTATTGTCAATGCTGCCATATGTACAGGACATACAGAGAACTGAAATAACATTTCCCTCATAAACCTGCTGCAAACAGCAATAAACATGAAATATAAAATATATATATATATGTGAATTTAAAGAGATTGTAATATAATATTAAATATAACAAGGTATAAACAGTTTAAATACGGAAAATATAAAAAGATAAATAAATACAATAAATATCAGTCATGATAAAAACACGTTGGTTTTGTATCATACCATCAGATTAAATGTTATTTATTAAAGATTTAATTAAATTAATCCAAACATCCAAACTGCCATCTACTCAAAGACACACCTGTGTTTGTCCAAAAACTATCTGACATAGTGCCGCACCTGCTGACTGAGGTGGGCGGTAACAAAAAACACATTGATCAGGAGCGGACACCGCCCGTCAGGTCTGCACGCAGACTACAAAACAAGCGCATCTCTGCGTTAACCCGTCAACAGACGCCCTCTCTGGGCTAAAGACGCGTCGGATTAACGGTGTTTTCTCCCGCTTCTGAAGCCGGACTACCGCCTTCATTCCCGGGGCAGAGAGGCCAGGTGAGCGTTTTACCTGGAACTGTTAGCGTGTTGATGAAAATATGCTTGTTTTTTAGCATATTTAGAGCTAAATTGACTAGCCGCGAACGTTAGCGCGCGAAAACGTATTTAGCTTTAGCTAACGTTAGCTGATGACGTCACGGTTCTCGCGGCTCAGTGTTTGTTTAAAATGTCAGTTACTGATTCATGCTGTGAGTTAAACTCTGTTGTAAATGTAAAGTTACATTATCAACCAGTAAGCTCACGTGTGTTTTTTTGCACATTTTATTTAGAGGTTTTGAAAATAGGCGGCTAAAGCGCCAAGACACACGCCGCCATTTTGGCTCTGGGAAGTGACGGTCACAGACTGTCTGATACGCACATAGCCAGTCACAGCAGCCAGGGCTGGTCGCCCCTAAGTTTGGCGCTGTGTTGCCCCGAGGTTCTGCGCTCCGTCGCCCCCAGGGCCGCTGCTCTGTCGCCCTTAGTGCGTGTTCAGACAGGGACAGGCAAACCGGCAACCGGTGGTGGGGAAGTGCGGTGGTGGGGGGGTGAGGGGAGCTGAGGTGGGTTGCTGTGGGCGTGTCTATACCTGCCGAATGTAACCGCTGTGAAACAATCAGGAAATAACTTTTTATTTCTCTGATTAATGACAGCTTTATCGAGGCCGGCGCTCGCTCTCTGTGTTGTTACTCTATGTCTCTCTATCAAAGCTCTCTCTCTCTCTCTCTCTCTCTCTCTCTCTCTCTCTCTCTCTCTCTCTCTCTAATCATCGGACACAAATCAAATTAAACTTCTTCGTGTCATTATATTTTGTGGCGTAAATTGCGAGTCAGACTCAGATTTAGAAGCTGGTACATGAAATAAACAAAGTCAGATCTCACACACACAGGTAGATTATCAGAGTTTAGTCCATGAATCCACCTGGATAGTCTCTGCTTCAGAGACATTTCAGGCTGTCTGTGGACGTTTGACCGATCTGAGTGTCTGATTGGCTGCCGGAGCGTGACGTGGGGCTCCGTTTTTCCAAAAGTTGAATCTGGTTCAACTTCTCTTGCCGGTCGCCGGCGACGTTTTTTGCGGCAATGCCTGCGTCGTGGTCTGCCGGTGCGGAAACGCACGACCCATTGAAAATGAATTGAAAAACGCCGCCAGCGTCCGTTTTGCCTGTCCCTGTCTGAACGCCCACTTAGACTCGCCGCACCGTCGCCCTTAGGCTCGGCTCTTGGTCCTGGGTGGTGGAGTGGAGTATACATTGGAATAGTGGAGGCTGTGGGACCGTGTTTGTTGTTTCTCCATGGAGGTTCTGGTGGACGGGGGTGATGTGGGTGTGTGGGTGGACAGCCGAGCAGCAGAGTTCTGGATGTGTTGGATTTAATTTAAGCTTTTGGGAGGATGCTGTTGCAACAGTCTATTGTGGAGGTGATGAAGACGTGGATGAGGGGCAGAGTGATGGGTGGAGTTGGGCTGTCTTTGAGGTGAGGCACAAACTGATCACGTCTGATTTATCACAGTCCAGCTTGAGGAAGTTATCTTGGAACACATGGACCATCGTCTGGCCACAGAGCCCCAGAGGATAGTCGATGTTTCAGGGCTTTCAGTCTTGGCCTGGATCATAGAGAACCGGGCCAAGACTTCCCCTGCAGTCCAATTAGAAACACATTCAGCTCATCTCTGTAAACATATCTGCATATGAATAAGATCATTATTTAAAGGAGCTAATAAAAAGCTGAATCATTGTTAGATGACGGCCGATCAGCCAATACGATCAACTGTTTACCTGCATGTGATTGGTCAGTACAAACTAACAAACCAGGAAGCTTCCAATCCCTGTATTCATATGCAGAATCTGTTTATTAGCTTTGTAGATATCTGCCACGGACCAGCGAGCTGATAACAGATTAATAATGATCCATAAATACACAGCATGGACCACATTTCATCACAATCTGGCTGTCGAACGTTGGAATATCTCACCAACCATGGTACAACAAGTCAGACCGGGCAGCATCAGATCATCAGCCACCCTGTTTCTTAAAAAATGTGGCTCTGGGAGGGGAATAAATTTAAATGTTGGTGTTTGACCAGCTGGTGCTACAGTTTGACATGAATCAGTCAGAAACACTGAGACGTCACATATTTAGTAAAGAAAATCTTTGTGGATGTTTTAGTTGCTAAAATGAGACTTTTTATTGCACTAAAGGAAAACAAATGAAGTCAGTTAGTGAACGTATCACACGTGCAGTGTGTTGATTAAAAAAACTCATTATGTCGATGTGCATTTAGTTTTTCTGTTGCAGATGAACAGTGAAGTATTTCTCTGTGTCGAGCTCAGATCTCTCTCTCTCTCTCTGTGAGTCACTCGTTCACGGCAGACATTTTTATAAAAGAAGAGAATACGCTGAACTCGTGAACTCGTGTCTGTTGCCCTGGTGATTGTCATTTTTCCGTCTGTGTGGATGACCGCTGCTCCGTCTAAAGGCTGTTAAAGCGCCGCACACACGTTTAAGGGTCAACCTCACAAAAATACAAAAATACATTATAATTGCTGCAATTCGGCGCTTCAGTGCACGTTCAGTATTTATCCTCATTCATACTCGGATAGTAGATTTAAAGTAACAAAATGATTTTGAACTGCTCCATTGTCTATTTTTGTCTCTCCTTAATGTTCATTCTCAGCTCAGACACAGTGTTTTAATGTCAAATCTGTTTTTAAGGATCGCGTGTACGACACGAGAGTGAAAACAGAAAGCAGCCCGACATTAAAAAGTGGAATATAGGCAGAAAGGGTGGAGGTTTATTCGGATTCTACAAGGAGAGTTTTTATTTTTATGTCAATGTTTTTAATAATTCAAGAAACACTGTCTAAAACCTGGACGTAGTCTCCGTGACGTCCCCGCAGACTGTCTAAAACCTGGATGTAGTCTCCATGAACTACTCCACTTTTCAAACGTAAGTACAGTTGTGTCGCTCGAGCTCTGACAGGTTCTTCTATCTCAGTTTGCAGGATGGGCGTTGCATGTTGTGCTGACCAGTGAGTGCTTGTGTATTTTCTCCGGGGTTAATAACAGTTATGTTACGAGATTGCTTCAGACGGACACAACACTCAAATTTCGGGTCACAGGTTTCAAATGTTCCCAAACGCTCAGACAGGAGAAATTACACCAATCGAGCAAATTGTTATTACAAAAGTAACTTCATGATTTGGCCAACAACTTCTGAACTGAACCTAAAAAACAACAAACACAAAAATTAAATGTAATAAGACTGAGCTGTAGTTTGGAGCTGTGAAAGGTTCAATTTTCCAGAACAAAAACTGTATAATTGACTGTCAGTCAAATCAATAAACAAACAAACAAATCAGACCAATCAGGATGGGAAAATTTGAAAGGTAATAGAGAGGAGGCTGAGGGAAAGATTGAGAGTGTAACCTGTGACATGATGAACAATAGCTGCATGATGGATGATGGACGTAAATGGATGTGATAAACAAACATGCAAATTGAAAACAGAGTGATTAGTTGTTGTCGTCAGAAGTGTTTCGTGTTTCTCTGCTCATATTTGGATCATACACTCAGTTCTACATTTTATCTTTACTTTAATTCATAAAGCCAATTACAGATAGAGATATTTAATGTCCTTTCAGATTAAAATTGTCTTAACATTCATTCAATCACTTGATAATTGTATCAAGAAACTCCAACATGACGCTGTAGGTGCCCCTTTAATGTCTTTTCTGGACATCTAGGCAAATTAGCAATAAATTAATATCCAACATCGGGTAAAGTTAGAAATAATGATGTAAATATGCAACATCTGGTTAGACTTTCAAAATAAAACGTACACGTTGAGTTGAAACGATTGCTGTTTGGTTAGGTAAAGGAACAAAAACTACTTGGAAAGGTCCTCGTTTGGGTTAAAATAAATATATTACGTAACATGTTATGTAAGTTACATATACAATTAACATAATGTAGAGCAAACAGCGGCCTCCTGGGTGAAAACCCCGTGTTGTTTGATCCATCCATCCACCCTGACCTCCTCCAAAAGCTACAAAGAAACCACGACTGAGGGAGACCTACAAGAAGAAGAGACAAAGAACAGACATTACTTTGGTCTGATGAGTTAGAGATTTGAATTTACAGACAGTGGAGCTTCAGTTATTTCTTCCCATAATGAGGAATCTGACCTGATCTCAGGTTATCAACAAAAACCTCTCATTATAGAGAGCTCAAGCTCAAGAACAAACTCATTAAATTAACATTATTATTACAGCAGACACAGTTTGCTGCCCAAACTCTTGGCTCGGCCTTTGTAACAGGCCACAGCTGCGAGATAAGACGAGCTGTAAACACACAGAGTGAATCAAAACACAACGCTGCTGGAGATTTATTCATAATTCATGGGCAGCACGGCTACCATGGCACTCTGCAGCGACATGCCGTCCCAGCTGGTTTGGGTCAAAAACCAAATAATGGTCCCGTGAAGCTCAAACACACCTCCAGGCATACATATATATATCTGTCTGTCTGTCTCAAAGGAAAATCAGCTTGTTTGCATTTCCCTCATCAATATGTGTGGCCAAAAATAATTTTCTACATGTTTTTTTCTTAACTTTAATAGACAGCAACACCCAGAGAGAGCCAGCAAAGGAGGGACGGAGATGGGGAATGGGCCAGATTCAAACCCGATCCAGCACCAGTTCATGGGGGTGCACGCTAAACAAGGTGAGTTACCGGGCCGTCATTTCCATTCATGAAATTCTCCTCAAATGAACTTCTTCAGATAAAAAACGGCGAATTAAAAAATTTTATTACATCCAATTATCCAGGCGCCAATTAACGTGACAACATAAGGCTGCCAGCTCTATTCAGGTGAGTTAATATGCAGCTGGAAAACATCATTTATCAGCGTGTTAAGTTCATTTTTATGTTGCACACATCTGACCAGTGTCCACAGTGTTAGACGTGTTCATTTGATGGTTTTGTTGTTCTGTTCTGGTGTCATTATTGTTAATTTTTGGGTGGTAAATTTAAATTTCATGAGCTACAGCTCACTGGAAGTCTATTTAAAAAAACATTTCTGCCACATTCTGATGCTGATGTTCAGAGTCCAGAGATCAGTATTTGATATGAGCTGTTGGTCATCGCGGTCAATGGAGACTAATTTTTCGTCCTCTGTTGGCCTGTAGCTTCGTTGTCCTCGATGTCTGCTGTTTCACCTTGTTCTTACGAACCGCCATGTTTGAAAGTTTCAGGTAGTCTCCTCTTCAGTGCTTTGTTAATGAGGTGTGCCTCGTTGGAATCGAACTGAACACATTACAGCCCGAGCAGTCAGCCCAGCTCGGCGTCTGTCTTTCAGCCTTTTATTTCACCAAGCTCTCACCAACCACTAAAAGTCAGTCCCAGATTTACTCTTTTCTCTTTTCTCTTCTTAGCTTCCTCCGTCAACGTCCTCTTCACTCTCTTCTCCTCTGCCATTATGTCCATAGAGGCTGCTGACTGCTGGGCCTGAAAACCTCTTCTTCTTCTTCTTCTTCTTCTTCTTCCCGGTGGTCCAAAACGCCTGTGGTACAAACTCTGTTTACAAACTGGCTAACAAACTGAGCTAACATTAGCTAACAGCAGCTAACAAACTGAGCTAACATGAGCTAACAGCAGCTACAGTTGTCAGCAGTTTACTTCACTGTCCATCAGGAAACTCTGTAAATCACAGAGAGTTGAGGCGGAGCAGCCGGAGGACATCAGAGGGAAAACCAGAAAACATTTTCTCCATAAAATATGATCCAGTTTCACCAAAATCAGTGAAATAGTTGGTGGTGTGTGACTTAGTGCCGTAAAGCGTTACGTACTTCTCCCGACCCGGAGCCCAAAGTTACAGAAAGTCACCAAAGAAAGTCAGTTCATTTGATTTAACCTGAGAGAGACATGGGGGAGAGAGGGAGTTTGGTTTAAATGCCAACATAGCATTTTAATAGCAGCATTTTAAACAGCAGCCACCTGTGACAGTGACATTTACTGTCTCACTGAGTAAACTACTGAGCGTCCGGGGAGTCTTTAACCAGCGAGCCAGGGACTCAGTCCATGATTCAACACAGCAGGGAGCCTCAGCTGATGAAGCAATGTTTACAAGATACAACAAATGTGTAAATATGAAATTTATGACCTGAACAAGCAGGACTCACCTACCTATAAACACGGAGCAGTGATTATATTCTGACCTCTTTAAATATGCAAATGAGGCACCATCTAATTAAAATGCACTCATTTGCATATCTTTCCAGAGCAGAAATGTGAACACTGGATATCTCTTTATAAATCAGAAAAATCATTTTTCTCCATGTTTTTATGAATCCAATGTTATATATAGTAGTTTTATTTATATATATATATATATATATATATACGTGTGTAGATAGGGCTGCGGTTTTAGAAGTCTGTGGGGACGTCACAGAGACTACGTCCAGGTTTTAGACAGTCTGTGCGTTGACTTTTATTCTGTCTCTGTATTAAAAACTAATACCGTGGCATGAATATGTTCATAAAAACACGTTGGCGGTTCACTTTCGTGCTCGTCATCCATTCCTTCATGAACAACACTCCAGAGAGCCGTCACATTCGCGGGGAAGGAGAGCAGCCACAGACTGAGACGTCCTCACCACCAGGGAGCCTCCTCACAGCTCGAGATTGGCAAATGAAGTCCGACCTAACGGACTGGTCCCTCTGCAAAGTGCGCAGCCTACTGGGACCGACAGGGTGGAAATAAAAGCAATCAGTGAGTGTCAGGGTTGCAGCAGAAAGATCCTCCACATGTTGGATCAATCTCAGCGTGAAGCTGCTACTGGGACACATCCTTCATGACGAAAGGAGCCGGCTGAGGTGGTTCAACATCTGATCAGGACCCTCCTGGGCGCCTTCGGAGGCCCGCCCAATTGGGAGGAGACCCCTGATAACAGGAAGGAAATGGATGGAGAAGTTTTCTTTGCTCGTGTGTCTGTATTATTTCTTCTCATATGCTTCTGAAATAAAGTGAAATGTTTGATGGATGCAGCGAGTTATTGGTTTAATGGCTGCCAGACATAATTATTGTAATCCAGGCATTACATACGAGCTTCAGAGTTTTGATTTCAGGGACTTGTTTACACAGAATTTAAAACTCCATGAGCAGAGATGAGCAATAATTTGGAGATCATAGATGATTCATTAAGTGACAAACAGTCCCGACGTGATTCACACCTTCACCTACAGCAGCCGAAGGAACGAAGGAGGCTTTCTGTGTGAACTCCATCAGGCAATGTGAATGAGGCTGTAGCTTGAACACCAGAACTCCGGACTGATTACTACTTTCCAAAAATAATCCTGTTACCTCCCGTATGACGGCGTGAGAGCAGGAATTCGCTCCATACCTTGTGGCTTCGGCATTCATGCTCCACATGCTTCACGGGCTGACAATTTATTCCATGCATTTCCATCCAACTCCAGTGCGGCTACTATTTCATGGTGGCTGATGGACTCACACGTGTACGTCTTCCAGCTACGGCATCAAACGCAACATGAATACATATCATGGCAGAACATACGTACAGCCTGCTGCCTGACCTACATACTGAGATGTGTGAGGTCAGACTGTATCTCTATCATGTGACGTACCTCTGATTGTGGATTAAAGATGACTTTAAATGACTTTGGGCCGCGGGGTTGGATTGAGTACTTATCTCAGGACATCCCAGGGCAGTGCAGTGGTCCTCTTTGTCATTAGTGGAAAGAAAAATCCAAATTTTTCTGTTAATGTTGACTTCATTTTGTCTGTTTGTGTCTGTAGATTTCACCCGAGTGGCAACCTCCGTGCCGAGGCTGGCTCCAGAAGTGAGTCAACATAGTCCCCATGTTAAAATGTCCAACTTCACAGCAGAAATAAACATGTTTACAGCTTGGTAACCGTTTTTTTTTGTACCAGACTGTCAACATAATTTTGTTTTTGGTACTTTCATAGCCGCAGAGGTTGGCGCTTGTAATTTACGGTGCAACCGAGGAGCCTTTGCACAGTTATCAGCACCATGAGGCACCTCAGGGCATCTGGACAAAGTCCTCTTACAAGCTCCCAGTGCTGCTACTTTGACTCAGAGGGTCTCTTTGTGGATTTTCATTCTTCCAACACCATTATTATTTTTGGACTACATGTATTGTTCCCAAGCTAGAGACCAAAACTGTAATTGTACCAGGCTGTAAACATGTTTATTTCTGCTGTGAAGTTGGACATTTGAACATGGGGACTTATGGAGACTGACTCACTTCTGGAGCCAGCCTCAAGTGGACGACAAGAGGAACTGCAGTTTTTAGCAGTCCTGCATTGGCTTTACCTCACAGACACGTTATATAAGTTACGTTATGTGACATCACAAACGAGCACTTCAATAAATTAGTGACCAATATTTCAACATGTTGAGTTAAAGGTCCAGTGTCGTGTAGGATTTCCTGGCATCTAGAGGTGTAGCTACTGATTGCAAACCCGTCGCTTCATCAGCTCCTTCCAATATTTAGTTTGTCCATTCTGGGCTTCCGTAGAAGAGGACATGTGGTACCTGTAGATATATAATTCTCAAAAACATGAGTCAAGTCGAGTCGAGTCTTATTTTCAGGTGATTACACAGTAATGAAAACAGAGTTATGGAGATTATAATCTGTGCGTAGAGCTCCCTGAATCTGACACACTGGACCCTTTAAAGGCTGTGTTGGACTCCAGAGTGTTCCTAACATCACATGACTTCGTTAAAGTGAAACCTGCAGACACTTTTTAGCTTAACAAAGCAAGCGAGCGTCTCTGGAGACCCTGCCCATGTCTTCCTGTTAATAAGTCTCATTTCATGCCTCACAGACGAGCACTAAAACTCTAAAGCCCTGTGCATTCTGGGAGGTTAAATGGAGAAATTTAAAGCAGGCTGAATCAAATTTGACTCAGTGTTATGAACATAATGGCTGTTGTCTTATACTCTGTTCCTCAGAGGAGTGCTGGTGTCCAAACAGTTTGGCCTGACAGAGTGTTAATTACCAATCTGTTCTCCCTCGCTCCTCTCTTTTCTTTTTTTATTTCTCGCCGTCACTTCTTGAATATTAAGAGGAATTTCATTTTCATGCATCAGATTTCCGTGAAGGTCAAACTATGAGCCGTTAAGATGGTTTAATGTTTGCAGTGAGTCGAGCTCTGGCTTGTTTGCATGCTTCCCCCTAAACGGCAGTTTGAAAGCAGTCGCAGTGAGTGAAGTGACGTGCCCCGTGGACGGCCTCCAGCACACAAACATGCCGGCATCTTTTCATTGTCTCTGTTTGCACGTTAATCACCAGTGCGGGAAAAGAAAAGTGCTTTTCTGACAGCTAAAAAAACGTGTTTGCTTCTCATGTCACGAGTTGTATTTTTAGCACGGAGCACACGTGGAAACGAAGACCTGAAAAGTTATTTAAACAATTAGGAAACATCTCCATCACATCACATTTCAGATGGGCGAGCGTTACACAACCACAGACAGAACAGACGCTGAGTTTAAAGCACTAAAACTAACTGTGCCAGATGGTTTGTTACACAGAATCACCGGGAACAGTTTGGACAACTTGGCATGTGATTGGATGAACCATCTGTCCGTCACCGTCAATCACAGGAGAACTTCAATCAATCGCTCTCCTGGCATCGTCTATGTCAAATGTCTTTCCTCTTTCTCATACACGTCATCACCAAGAGGAAACCTCTGAGTCGAGTCCAACTCTCCTGAGATTTACAGTCTGACCTCAGATCTGCCTTCAGAGTCATTCATTTACTCTTGTCCGACCTCATATTAAACTCTTGTCTAATAAAGATGGAATTAATTAAACTCTTATATTACAGCAGACAAACATTCCCGCTTTATGTTTCCAACCTTCAGCTCAGGTATTCTCCTCTATTATAATGTATTTGTTTGTTTATCCTATACTTTAGCCTTGTAACCTTTCTGTCTAGCCGTATTTTACTCCATTTCTGCACTGAATGAGCTCGTTGGTTTTGATTCTCAATGTCAACTTCAATGGAGGCTTTCCAGCTCAGTAAATAGGGCAGATTTGTCAGTGTGAGTGGTCACAGTGGTCCTCTACTTTTGCACTTAAATTGGGCTGTTCTGCTCTTTGAAATCCATATTTATGAGGCCATGTGCACAAAGACATCCTGCACAGCGGTAACCTGGTTTCTGTGCACACAGAGCACCGAGTGCACAGCAGGACTGACGAGCGCTGGATTGTTTCGAGTCAATACCAGAACTGTGAACTTCATGGTCTGTTCTCACTGCTCACTGTTCTCTCTGTCGGGAGAAGTACGTAGCGCTTCCACCGGGAATAAGAGGAGGTTTACAGGCCCAGCAGTCAGCAGCCTCTATGGACATAATGGCAGAGGAGAAGAGAGCGAAGAGGACGTTGAAGGAGGAAGCTAAGAAGAGAAAAGGAGAGAGACTTTTAGTTGTTTTGAGTAAAGTCTCGAAGGTCTCGGTTGGTGGAGATTGGATTTTCTTCTCTGATGAAGTCACACATGATGATTTGGGCTGGTTGCATCGCACCGTGGGACTCTACGGTGGAAAAACTATCCAGCCGAGAGAAACTGGCAGAGTCATAGAAACGGTGATGAGACAAACTGCGTCTGCGAAAATAAACTCAATGAAGGAAAAGTGGTGAAAATGTAAGAACACAGAAGATTGTTAATTATCCATCTGCTCACTCATTATTCAGCTGGAGCGATATCACAGCCGCTCGTGTCCTCTCCGGCCTTCCCGCCTCTGTTGCCGGGATTATTTTGGGATGACGGGAAGCTCAATGGGATGTTGGAGGGGGATTTAAGCACAGAGTCCAGCTGAGAATGAGAAATAGAAGAGGAGGACGACGAGGAGGCGGGAAAGGACAGGATAATGAGATTGATGCCACGAGAAGAGGATGCAATGGGCCTAATGGGATGATCAGTGATCTAAAGGAAAAAGAGGACGAGCTAATGATGAGAAGTGGTGTTAATTCAATCTGGATGGAAGAGGAGGAGACGACAAAACATCTGTTTCATCATATATTATCACGTTTCCTCGTTCTATCTGTGTTTCTCTGAGTGTCTCACACCGACACCAAAGTCTTATTCTAGATCTTTCTTCATGTTAAAGAGTTTTTAAACACATAAAGTATTATTGAAGACAACTTACACTATCTACAACACAAAGATCAGGTTGTTGTTCCTCTTGGAGCTTCGCGTTCACTCACACTGATCATTAGACGCTCAGGAGAGAATTTAGTCTTCAAAATGTAAATGTAATTTTCAGGAAATGTTGCTACGATCACTGATTTCTTGACTGATGAGCAGGTGTGTGTGTGTGTGTGTGTGTGTGTGTGTGTGTGCGTGCGTGTGCGCGTGCGTGTGTGTGCGTGCGTGAGTTAATGAAGTGATCCACATCATGTTGAGGCTCTGAACATGGCTGCAGGTGAATCCAGCAGAAAGAAATATCAGGGATGAAAATGAAGGACAGAGATTAATCAACGTGCTGATAAAAGATGTTTTTGTTCTCACACACACACACACACACACACACACTGTGTTTTAATACATTATTAGAGCTTCAGTTGACACATTCAATTCATCACAGTTTCTACAACAGGAGGGGAGCAAAACATTTCCAACTAAATTACTGTGCAAGCCAACTAACGGTGTAAATGGTGTGTATCAAATCAACAACAGACTTGAAAACAAACTCCACCAGTCACAGAGGAAATCCTTCCTTCTCTATGAGAGGCGACTGTAAGTTTGGGCTCCGGGTCGGGAGAAGTACGTAACGCTTTACGGCACTAAGTCACACACCACCAACTATTTCACTGATTTTGGTGAAACTGGATCATATTTTATGGAGAAAATGGGAGTGTTAGTGTTTGTACCACAGGCGTTTTGGACCACCGTGAAGGTGAAGAAGAAGAAGAAGAAGAAGAAGTTTTCAGGCCCAGCGGAGGAGAAGAGAGCGAAGAGGACGTTGACGGAGGAAGCTAAGAAGAGAAAAGGAGAGAGTGAGCGAGCAAGAAGCCGTCGGACAAGAGTAAATCTGGGACTGACTTTAACTTTGCTAGCTGGCTGCTAGCAAAGTTGTCGACTCCTGAGGAACAGGGAGGTGAAGTGAGGACAGTCTGCGGTCGTGACTTTATGTATTTACAGAAAAACACACTTGAACATCTGTCTCACATCTGCCCTTAAAGTTTACTCACGCAGGAAAAAACCATCTGCTGATACGATGATCTGTGCTGCTGTCAGACTGAAAGTGAAATAAAGTTCAACAGATTTACTTGTTTGTCTGTTCGCGCTGATGTTTTAACGTTTTTCAATCTCAGCCTGAACAAACACGATTAAAGTTCTTCTCTTCTTTCTGTGAGACTCAGCGAGGAAAAACACCAATTAATACATCAATAATTATACATTAGAGGAGTGAGTGGGCCCTTCCCAGAAAGACTAATTGAATAATAAGATAATTAGAGCCAGGAAAAGCTCTGGACAGTAAACAGCAGCGAGCATTGATTTCACACTGACAGCTTTAACAAAGTTATTCTCACTGTCAAATCATTTCAACAGATAGCTCGTCTTCTCAGGCAGCATCTTCAGTCTCAGGACAAATATCCTGTTGAATCACACTTTCACACACTCTTCGCTCCTCACTTCACTCTTCATCACTGACTCTGTGTGTGTTTTTGGCAGTGCAGCTTCTGCAGTGAACTCTGGCGCATGACACACCGCCTGCAGCACACACTGACGAGGAAGTCGGTGGATAAATACGAGTTTCTGCAGAGACTTCCCTCTGTCAGTGCAGACGAGTATTCTGAGTATTTCAGAAGCGTTTTGCCGACCAGACTGTAACTTCCTCAGATTTAATTGTTCTTCTTCAGTTTATGTGATTCTACCATCACTGAAGTCTACAAAGGGTGTTTTATTTTGAAAATTCACATGATTCTCTTCCTGTCAGCTTGATTGGCAACAACTCCCAAAAGGAAACGTGACCGTGAAAGAGTTGACGTCACGGAGACTACGTCCAGGTTTTAGACAGTCTGTGGGGACGTCACGGAGACTACGTCCAGGTTTTAGACAGTCAGCGGGACGTTGCGGAGACTACGTCCAGGTTTTAGACAGTCTGTGGGGATGTCACGGAGACTACGTCCAGGTTTTAGACAGTCAGTGGGGACGTTGCGGAGACTACGTCCAGGTTTTAGACAGTCTGTGGGGACGTCACGGAGACTACGTCCAGGTTTTAGACAGTCTGTGGGGACGTCGCGGAGACTACGTCCAGGTTTTAGACAGTCTGTGGGGACGTCGCGGAGACTACGTCCAGGTCTTAGACAGTCTGACAGGCTGTTAGCATCAATAGCTAATCAGGGGGGTGTTATTGTTTCAGGTGTCTCGGTCTTCTGACTGACGGTGTGAGACACTCTGACATTCATGGATGACACCACAAACACAAACATCACTGAAGCCTTCAGGCTCAGCCAGCATCACGATGGTGCTGCCAGATCTCGTCTCTGCAGGAAACAAGCTCAGGTCTGGTGACTTCTCTTGGCGAGCGCTGATGATGCACTCGTTCACTGGAGAATGAGTCAGATAACACACACACACACACACACACACACACACACACACACAGGAAAACTCGTCAAACTCGGTCGTGCTCGTTACAGATTAAAATTCAGATTACATTTGAAATAATGAGCTAACAGAGGGTGATAATAATTCTCAGTAAGTCACATGGAGGTTGGACCTGAGTTCATCAGACGGAGGACGAGGACAAACCTGAACGTCATGAAAGAAACTCAGTGACTTCATTAACTTAACTGTCTGTGTGTAAACTGAAATGAAGAGCAGCATCTTTGAATCAGCGTCTCTCTCTCTCTCTGGAAGAGATAATCACGTTTCCTGTGTGAATAATTCAGCATCCTGCATTGGTGGACCTGCACCAGTCTCTGCTCGCTAATTTCATTTTCTTTACCGAAGCTCAGAGAGAAAAATCAACATTTATGTACTGAAGAGAGTGAACGCAACAAACGATTCAAACACAGCTGATGAGGTGTAAACATCAGTGTATCCACTAATAAAACTATGAACTGAAACAAAGTTTTAGCAGCGCCTTTGGGAGCAATTTGAGGTTCAGTATCTTGCTCAAGACACTTTGACACGCAGGCTGGAGGAGCCGGGGATCGAACCACCAATCATCTGATTAGTAGACGACCCGCTCTACCTCCTGAGTCACAGCTGCCCCAAGATGTGAACTTATAATAACACACATCAGTTTTATTCTGCAGTTATGTGTTTTACTTTCCGACTTTGGTCCATCACCTCAGGAGGAGCTTTATTTATGGTCTGTCTCCTTCAAATTGACTGACAGAGTTTCCCCTGATAGTGTGTGATACTTTTAATGAGGACCCCTGAGAAACTATTAAATCTGCAGACGTGGAGCTGGACACTTTTGACTTGGAGGTATTTTTAAAAAAAGCACTAATTAAAACAGAAAACAATGACATGAAGTCATTCAGAACAAACTGACTTGAGAAGCACCTGTAAAGTAGACCTCAGGGGTGTTCATTCGGCGTGATGAGGGTTAATGATCACTTTATTTTGGTCCTCTTTAAAATCCTGAAAACTGTTCAAGCAATTAACCTGAACTGAGAACAGCTGAGGGGGATTATCTCTGATGAAGAGCTCCCATCAGATCCACGACAGGTTGTCGATGTTAAAGAGTCATTTTCTCGTGTTGAACGATGATGTTTCCACTGTCGACCCAGACAACGATGAGGCCGCCTACAGAGATGAGGTGAAGACACTAACAACCTCTCTGAACGTCAGCAAAACTACAGAGATGATCGTGGACGACAGAAGACGAGAGGGCACTGTTAGACCTAATCTGGTAAAAATAAGCACTTTTAATGGACGTATTTTGAGGGTGCACAGTTAATACTGAACCAAATTCACAACTTGTCCACATGAGACACTTTGGGTTTCAAAGTTGCCCTTTAAATCTATAAACACAAACTTTTCTGTGACCTGAGGAAGGAAACGAGGCTGTTTCACGACATGTTGCATTTTAATTTTTCTGTTTTTTTTCCAGCACTGCTTCCACTTTCATCCCGGACTTGACACATGTCCGTCATCGCTCCTGCAGCATTTCTGCTCAGAAAACATCAATCATTCACACTTCATAGGCAAACCTCCTACAGAGTGCAGCTCTGCAGTAGGTGTGATGTGGTTTAAGCTTTAAACGGTAAGCGTGTACGTGCTGTGAGGTTTGAACCGACACGCGGACTAACCCTGTAATCACAATCTGAGGAGTTTGAGATGAAGGCGCTGAATCTCGGCTGGCAGCTCATCTAAAGCTCTCCGTCTGTAGTAAAGTCAGGAGGACTTAAGATCTGTCTCATGAGGGGGAAGTAGAAACACAAGTCTTCCGTCACATGGCCGGGCTCTTCTTCTCTGCACTTACACTGTAAAAAAAACATGTTGGAAACTGTTTTTACGTTTAAAAAACTGTCAGCTGTGGCTGCCAGAATTTCACTGTAATAAATACAGTATAACTTTTTACTATATATTTAAAATGTCTGTAGATTTTACGATGAGAAACTGCTGAACAATGACAGTAAAAGACCATAAAGTAAGACAATAAATATTACAGTCTTTTACTGTACAATTAACAGTCTCTAATATATAAAATACTACTTTATTATATATTCATACAGCATTTATAAAGGTTTTACTATAAAATATGACTATAAAAAATGTTTTTACGGTAAAAAACCGTAAACTAAAATAAAGTATTACATATACATTGCTGGCTGTGGTTGCCAGAATTTTACCGTAATAAATACAGTATAACTTTATCCTAATATTATGGTAAAAGGATGTTGATGATGAAGGATGATTTCACATATAACGTTGGTGTTTTTATTCCATATCTAACACTGTTTTGCCGTGTAACTGACATGAAAATACCATAAAAATGCTGTATAAATAAAGGTTTTAGAATATTACGGTGTTTTACTGTAACAATTAACGGTCTCTAATATATAAAATACTTTATTCTGTAAAAAATCCCTTACAATGACGTATGAATAAAGGTTTTGAAATGTGTTTTACTGTAAACAATAAAACATTTTTTACAGTCTTTTACTGTCATGGTTTGACAGTTGTTCACCGTAAAATCTACAGACATTTTTTACCAGTGTAGAGTGATCTTAAGATAGAGGAGACGGAAACTGTTACCACAAAATGGCTCCTACACGTCAGTTCTTATAACCCAGAAAGAAAACCACCCATTTGTTACCACAACGCTGCTGTCTGCTGGTCTGTTGCCATCGGCTACCAGTCCCAAATTGTGGTTATTGACTCGACTGAAAAGTACACCCCAGCGACCCGCGCAATTTTGTTCCCATCAGTGTGTTTATATATCAGTGTCTTTTGGTCCAGCAGACACATCAGCAAACTCTAATCAGCTGCTACGAGCCTTTTCTATCAGCACAGAGGAGATGGAAAAAACAAGCAGACGGATCTTTAAGCAGCAGAATTCACTTTCTGAAATAACAAATGCCATCAGAGCTCGATGGAGAGTACCGCAGACAGATCCGGGATCAGCACCCGGGACAGCAGAGCTGCAGAAAGTTCTGATCCGTCAGAACCCTGCGATGAATCTCACCTTCAGCTTTATGTTGAGTTTTACTGAGAGCTGACGTTGATACAAATACACAGTGCTGGACTAACTTTGATTATACTGCATGAAATCTGGACTACACTTCCTGTAGTTTTTAGATGTATTATCTTAGAAGTAGAGTGGGTCGTCCACTAATCTGGTGATCGGCGGTTCGATCCCTGGCTCCTCCAGTCTGCATGTTGAAGTGTCCTTGAGCAAGATCCTGAACCCCAAGTTGCTGCACTAGTGGTGTGTGAATGGTTAGCTCCCAAAAACTGATGAGCAGCTGGCACCTTGCATGGTAGCCATCAGTGTGTGAGTGTGTGAGTGTGTGAATGAGATATGTGGTGTAAGAGCCCCATTGTGTTGGTTTTCAAGACTTAAGGTGCTACATAAGTACAGTCCATTCACCAACAAGAAGGTTTTTGGTTCGAATCCCTCAGTCTGAGTCTAAAGACATGTTGGTTCATTAGTGACTCTAAATTAGAGTTACCTCATTCAAACACACTTCTAATAACCTGAACTCTAACTTTAAGGTTTTAAGGTCAAACAGAGACCTGCCATCAGACTTAACGGATTTGTTCTTAAGTCCTTCATTTAGTGCTTTTCTGTGGCGTCTCTGACGTCAACTGACAACTTTAAGAAAGTGGCACGTGTCTTCCAGAGTTTAAGCAGCTTGATTTTAAAGACTTCATTCACGTTACACCTCCAGCTTATCACCCGCTCTGCTTCACACTCTTATGAATCAAATAAAACAGACTGTCTAAAACCTGGACGTAGTCTCCGTGACATCCCTGCAGACTGTCTAAAACCTGGACGTAGTCTCTGTGACAGTGAATATCCAGGTTGCATATTTAACATTTGCTCTCGTTCTCGGTGGTTTATCGTTGACCTGTTTGGAAAGCCTTTTTCATGGCATTAATTTTAACGTCCGCCCACCTCCTTTCCAACCACCAGCAGCAAAACTCTGACGATGACGGGGGTGGACATGTTTTAGTTCCAAATTCCAAATGTTTCTTGTGATGGAGTCAGCACATCAGTCAGTAAAACTAAAACTAAATATCATCAGCCTTCTGATGTAAACTTCCTCTTTAATCCTGTTGACGCCTCGTCAGTGCTTCCTGTCCTGACGCATTACACCTTCCAGCTCTGAGACTGATGACATTTGAGTCACGTCTTCAGGGGACGACATTAAAGTGATTTCCTGCCAAACGAGGTCAGAAAAGTGGCAGCCGCTCAGCTTTCTGGGACAGGTAGTGTCTGCCAAAAAAACCTGACCAGGCACCTCTTGAGTGCACACCTTTGATCCGTAAGTGTTGTGCTGAGTAACGCAGCCTGATGTCACTCTGTTGTGTTTGCAGACACAGCTTCGTCTTTCAGCTCTATCTTGTAATCTTGTTTTGGTCCACCGACTGCAGCCGATGTTGTTGATAGACCATCTCACTCGAGGTAAACCTTGCCTCATTTAGATGCTACACTGACTTGTAATGAGCTGACTGGTGTCTCTAACTTTGGGCTCCAGGTCACGCTTCAGAGCACACAAACACAAACTTTATTCACTGATTTTGGTCAAACTGGATCATAATTTATGGAGAAAGTGTTTCCCAGGAGTGTTGGTGTTTACACAGGAGGAGGAGGAGGCAGAGGACTGAAGGTTGGATGCTGATGGAGAGCAACATGATGTAACTTTTCTCTGATAAACTAATGTGTGTTAAATCCTGTCAATGCTACACTGACTGTCAGCTTTGGTAGCTGCTGTTAGCTAATGATAGCTCAGTTTGTTAGCTGCTGTTAGCTAATGTTAGCTCCGTTTTTTTTAGCTAATGCAAGTTCAGTTTGTTAGCTGCCGTTAGCCAATGTTAGCTCAGTTTGTTAGCTGCTGTTAGCTAATGATAGCTCAGTTTGTTAGCCGGGCTGCCCAGACTGTGAGCTCAGAGCACCGGGGGAGTGTTAGTGTTTGCACCACAGGCGGTTTGGACCACCGGGAAGAAGAAGAAGAGGTTTATAGGCCCGGGGCGCAGGTCGTACCAGAACAGGAGCTTGGTGAGCGGCTCATTAGCCTCTATGGAAATATAAATAATTTTAATGAACCGTCTGGGCTCTGATCGTCTCAGTTTACTTTCTCGTTAAGCTTGTTCATTTCCTGAACGATCCACAAACGTTTTACTCGACTTGTACGTGTCAGAAATGAGTTTAGTGCCTCCTCATACCTGCTGCTGTCTGTTTTTCTGTCTCACTCGGCTGTAATTGTTTTGATGCTTCGTCCACAGATCACCCACAGCGTCTCAGATGAAGCACCGTCTCTGATCCAAACCATCATTTTAAGTCTTGTTAACTCTTCTTAGGATTGAGTGTTTGGAGCAGTTTGTGCACTTACAGCTCTCTGCTGCAGACTCTCATCTCGCACTAAACACTCTTTATTTTACCTTTCCAACCTCGAGCTGCTACTTCACTGTGCATTAGTGCGTTTAGTCCAAATGTTGAAGGAACAAACAGCATCTTTTAAACCGAGTTTGATACTTCAGAGCTGGTAACATTTCCAGGAGATTCAAGAGGAAAGGGAGCTCTCTCGACATTGTTTGGAAAGTTTCCAGATGACTTCTGTGTCAGTGTAAAAAAGTGGAATAATTCAATTAAGCAAACAAATCGTCTCAGAGACGGCATGTAATGAATGTGACACTTCTACGTCGTCTTAATGTACATTTCTAAACGACGGAGACGTCAGAGTGATGGAAATCTGTTCAGTGTTCATCTCTTTAATCCTCCTCTCACACTGGGGCACAGTGCTCGGATGATAGGAGTCCCTAATGGGGATGGATCGCCGTCTCCAAGGGGAGAAAATGTGAGAAGAGAGACGTGGAGACGAGGAAAAGCTCCACACTGAGACTCCGCCGTGTTGTTTCTCAGCTCGGTGAAGCTTCCAGAGTTCATCAAAACAACAACATGAAAAACGTGTCAGATCACATTACGACACATCGTGAACGTAGCTCAAGTTCCAAACGTTCAGATTTGAGTCATATCAACAGCTTTTCATCGTTACTGAAGGAGGATGGCTGGTTCAAGTCCAGCACTGACCACAGTATGGAGCATGGAGGAGGTTTTCAGGCCCAGCAGTCAGCAGTATTCTGTATATATAATATGTGTTATGACTCTGAACTGTTAGTTTCACTTCTTTGATTGATGTGGCTGATTGAAGGTGAGAACTCTATGCTTATATTAGTGTGTGTGTGTGTGTGTGTGTGTGTGTAATGTCTACCATTACCATATACACACCTGTGTTGATTAAGCTCTGATTACATCCTTTAACAAAAATGCAACTGTGATTTCTTTTGGCAGCTGTTGCTGACAGGACAACAAACTGTGAACATCAACATGAAACCACAGGACGGTGTATGAATACTAAAACCTGGACGTAGTCTCCGTGACGTCCCCGTAGACTGTCTAAAACCTGGACGTAGTCTCCGTGACGTCCCCGCAGACTGTCTAAAACCTGGACGTAGTCTCCGTGACGTCCCCGCAGACTGTCTAAAACCTGGACGTAGTCTCCGTGACGTCCCCGCAGACTGTCTAAAACCTGGACGTAGTCTCTGTGACGTCCTCACAGACTGTCTAGAACCTGGACGTCAGGCTCTGTCCATTCTTTATACTGTCATTGCTGTTGGCTGTCTCAAGTAGACGTTTGAGGAACTGCAGTTTTTGGTATTTCATCTTCCTTCATATCTGGCAAGCTACATATCCACTTATGAAAACTTCAGACAGAAAGAGGATCAGACCTGGTTTAAAAATCTTTTGGTTAACTGCTCCTGGCTCCACCGCCTCCATGTCAAATGAAAATGGTGTTGATGGGACGGATACATGACTCAGTATGATTGGTTTGGGAAACAAAACAAAAATGACCTCCCTGCCACAGTCGGCAGAATGAATGAAGTGAAACGAAACAATAATTCAGCCTGATTATCAGGTGACTCACTCTAGAAACACACACACTCTGAATAGATTAGCCCTCCTACCTTCAGAGGCTCGAGGCGTTAGCCATTAGCTCTCTGAACCAATCCAAACAGAACAGTCACAAACGAGCTGTGGGGGACCAAACATTTCCCCACGGGTCTTCACCGAAGCTCCCCCACGTTTCGATTTCCGCCAAAGCTTCAGGCAGTCTGAGTAAACTCTCATTAAAGGGTTTTCAGTCAAATTGTGAATTTTCAGCCGTGCTGCTAAAAGACAGAGAACACCTCCACCTGCTCTACACGCTGCATTGTGTTGTGCTGCTAAGCAACTATAACATTATCAAAAAATGCCAACTTACTCCAGTGCGGTAATTATTTGAGCTTTTAAGTGTTGCTGTCTCACCGTGGCAGCTTAATGCCTCCGTTATAATTATAATTAGTGTGAGAGGGCGTCCCGTCAGCAGAAGGTCAACAACAACGTGTCCGTCGCCGTCAGACTGTGCAGATAAAACACTTTATTAAAATGTCTCTAATTAGAAGATCACGCTGCAGATTACCAACCTTCTTTCTAATCACCTGAAGACGCTCTCAGTGCTACATGTTTTCAAGATTTCATAAACTCCACGTGACAATACAGAAGTCCTCATTTTAGACAGTCTGTGGGGACGTCACAGAGACTACGTCCAGGTTTTGGACAGTCTGCGGGGACGTCACGGAGACTACGTCCAGGTTTTAGACAGTCTGCGGGAACGTCACAGAGACTATGTCCAGGTTTTAGACTAAAACTTTAGTGAACATTTCTCTCTGATGGTTTTCTCACTGCGATGATGAAGAAGCAGCTTTATTTTCCCCGAGGGGCAGTTTGTTGTGCAGCAGCAGCAGAACATAAATGACACAAATAACACAAACCAAAGTAACAAACAACCAGTAAATGATACAATGAACATAGAGACAAACACACATCTGTGGACAACCTGCATGTCTTTGGACTGTGGGAGGAACCTGAAGAACCCGGAGAGAACCCACGCAGACAGGTGGAGAACATGGCCCAGCCAACTGCTTTTAGCATCCAATTATTGGGAGTTCCTCCCATGCACACACACTTTAAACACTCAGAGAGGAATCGGTCACATCAATCTCACAGTTTTGCGTACACCCTCTCTTATCCTTGGCGGTAAACCTGATCTTCACTTCTGTCCTCAGTCTGCCAGTCACAGAAGAAACTACAGAGACGAGGTCATTTAACGTGAGCGGCACTGAGATCTTAATTAGGCCTTTGACAGTCGGGTAGCGTGCAGCAGACTTCAGCTGTCGTCCAAATTCTCCTCCAGTGTCACACAGATTGATCGTGATGCTGTAATTCATTTTTGAACTCGGTTACTCAGAAGACATTTTAAAACAACGGCCTCTCTCCTGTCGGGGTCAACTCTGCTGCCATTTGGCAGATTTCAGACTTCAACTTTAGAACTAAGAAGAAGAAATTGAATTATTATGGTAATTTTGCCAATAGATTTTAAGCTTATGTCTCGTGTTATAACAACATTACTGTGGCAGGATTCAGGGTCCAGAAGGCGTCACCTTGGAGGATCAAACCTGGACCTCAATGTCACAATGTTACGTGACCACGCAACGTCAAACGAACTAACAGCATGCACAGGGTTTATATTTGTCTTTGGTCATACTTTATTTGAATGGCTGTGCATAAGACTTAGAAGACCAGTGGAAATCTGGATTTTGGTCTGATGAGTCCAAAATTAGAGAGTCTTTGGATGGTATCTGCATGTGTGGTTCCCACCCTGAAGTAAAAAAAAATATAACATATATTATTATTATTATTATTGTTTGAGATGTTGCGACAACTTTGTTACGATAACTTGACATTAACCAAAACAACTTTACCATAAACCTGCCATAGCCGGCCTAATAATCTGTCACGTGTAGCTGCCGTTAGCCAGTTACCTCTGTTAGCGGTGCAGTTTGCTGTCCACTGTGTGTTTGGTTTGGTCCGCCCAGATTAGAGTGTAGAGTAGCGTTTGATTCGACGTCGCCTGACCCTGCAGAACTTTACCTCCACATTTTAATCATGTGCTGTTGTGTTATCAGTTCAGCTGTTCAAAGGTGTGATAAGAGAAATGTGATTAACGGAGCGTTTAATGAGTTATCACCACACCCTCCTATTTATATTCCACTACACCCGTTTTTTTATCGTACATCAACTGCACATATATTATTGAAAATTGCACGTGGCACAGTGAAGGTCACATATTTGAGTATGTGTTGGTTTGTTGAAGGTTTCTGGCCTCTATTACTACAAACATTCAGTCATGGGAAAGATTTGAACTTCCACCTCTACGTACAGCTGGACTTCATCATCAGACTTGAAGCCTGTGTCAACCAAAAACACGTCACGGGTTGCTGCGAACACGGAGTATTAATGAACGTCGTCCTTTAGGATCAAACAACAGAGGCTACAGCAGCTCGGTGTCCCTCTGAAGCTTCTCTGTCTGAATACTGAAGATGCAGAACAGGCAGTGGACAGAATATTTTCTTCCTAACACAATAAAAAAAATTGAAATCCAGTGCATGTCCTGTGGACACAGAGGACAGACATCACAAATGAATGATACACAGAGGAGTGATACATCATGACAACCAAAATAATAGAACACAAACAAACATTTGTTTTCCCTCTGATGTCCTCCGGCTGCTCCGCCTCAACTCTCTGTGATTTACAGAGTTTCCTGATGGACAGTGAAGTAAACTGCTGACAACTGTAGCTGCTGTTAGCTAATGTTAGCTCAGTTTGTTAGCTGCCGTTAGCCAATGTTAGCTCAGTTTGTTAGCCGGGCTGCTCGGACTGTGAGCTCAGAGCGCCAGGGGAGTGTTCGTGTTTGTACCACAGGAGTTTTGGACCACTGAGAGGAGGTTTTCAGGTCCGGCAGTCAGCAGCTTCTATGGACATAATGGCAGAGGAGAAGAGAGTGAAGAGGACGTTGATGGAGGAAGCTAAGAAGAGAAAAGGAGAGAGTGAGCGAGCAAGAAGCCGCCGGACAAGAGTAAATCTGGGACTGACTTTTAGTGGTTGGTGAGAGCTTGGTGAAATAAAAGGCTGAAAGACAGACGCCGAGCTGGGCTGACTGCTGTTGGACTAGTCAGTAATATTAGCTGGCTGCTATGTCTGCTGTTGTCATAGCGACCAGCAGCCGACATGTTGTTTTTGTCTCCTCGCTGATGATGATGATAAAACGTTGACGTGACGACAGAACAAACCCCCGAGACGAGACTGAGTGGTGCTGTGTTCATGTCACAGCCGTGTTGGTTCTGTGTTACGTCAGAGCTTTCAGGATGTGTTGTCTTTGTCTCTCTCTCACACACACACACACACACACACACACACACAATAGCTTTTTGTGCTATTGTAATCATGAGGCAGGCAGCAGACTCTGTAAAACCCTGAAGTCAGATCTTAATCATCATCGTCACTGACCTAAAATCTCTCACACACACACACAGCTGCAGATGGGTGTGTCGTGCCTCCGCTATTTTTGTCCATAATTAATTCATAAAGCACGCCGTGTGTTTTATGTCTCTTAGCGATGACCGCGGGTCATGTGACCTGACAGCTCAGGCAGCAAGAGTCAGGTACAAAGACGTCGGACAGCTGGCCACTCTGCGGGGTGTGTGTGCATTTATAGCGTGTGTGTGTGTATGTGTGTGTGTGTGTGTGTGTGTGTGCGTTTCAAAGAGGTGGGCCACTGGGGAGGTAAATAAGTTCAACACATGTGGTTCAGTTGATTACATAAGAGCAGAGTGATGCTGCAAGAGAAGGAGGGAGGAGATGAGGAGGAAGAGGAGGAGATGAAGGACGCTGGAAGGCAAACACTGTAAAAAATGTAATTTAAGGACAAAGATTCTGGGCGGTTTTATCAGTGCACTCCTGCTGTGCATTTGTTTTCCACTCTGTCGTATATGATACTCAAAGATACGAGAGGGGACCAGAGAGGAACGCCATCCTTCAATGTCTTGCATGAGTTGTGTTGCTGTCAGTCTCCCTGTCATGATGTGTATATTCATGTTCCCCTGAGGATGATCCCTCCCCATAACCCAAGGACAAAATGTTCACGCTCCACATCCATCCAACATATTCGTGTTGCATGAAAGTTTGCGACGCTGAACAGGCAGGTGAGGTGAAAACAAATGTTTTATTAGGAAAAGCAGGAACAGACGAGGCAAACAAACTGTGATCCAGCAGGACTTGTAGGTAAAGGTGAGTGCTTGATGGCAGACAGGTGTGCTGATTGCAGATAATTGGCAGGTGAGTAACGAGAGCGGAGGACACAAAAACACAGAAGTTGCATGAATCCAGTTGATGCTTTTGTCTTAAAACAGTTGTGTCGCGTATACGTTTGAATATCAGCCTCTAAAGTTAGACGCGGAGCGTCATCGTTATGTAACCATGTCCGTCCATCAGTCGTTAAAATAACAAATCAAATATTAAAGAGTGACGGAGGACTGGGAGACGGAGGCAGAGAGAGAGAGAAATGTGATTTAAATGTTCCACTTCGAATGTCGACGGAGCCGCCGAGCTCTTTTTCAGCCACACTTTGTGCTGTTCACACACATTCACACCTCACAGCTGCCGTGTACGACCAGTCATGAGGTGTGAAGTGTGTTGCTGCTGTTTGCCGACATTCTCTCTTATTAGAGGTGACATGTCTTCATCACGAACTCCATTTCGGAGAGCTTTATAGTTGTTTTGTTCAAAGTTGCATTGATGGTAGTTTTCTATCTCGTCGGCCGAGCAGCCAGTGCAAAGATTGAAAGCGCCGTCTGCTGCTGTTGGCCTCTGACATGAATTATGATGAACATCAGGACGTCCAGATCCTTTTAGCCCGAGGCAGGAAGAATCATTTTAGTCTGTTTCCTTTTAAAACCAATAAAAAACAAAATTCTCAAGGACACGGCAGAAGAAGAATTTAATTTCCAGGTAGAAGTTTTACAGGATTTGACCGTAAACGGCTCATAAACACACATCATCTTTATTTAATCTGCTCAGATCTGACAAAGCTTTTATCGTGACCAACAGAGAAAAACATTTATGACTAATTAATGTGGAAGCAGACGCCTCAAACCAGAGCTGCTGTTAAAATGTCACATTAGACAGAAAAAAATCAAAGAACCTGATGAGAAATATGAAATAAAACTGTGACAGAGCTCTCACAGTTTAATGCTTTTTATCTGTTCACCTGCTCTCACCTGCTTTCCTACATTACCCAGAATGCCTTTAACACTCAAAAGGAAGAGCATGCTAACTCTCTGTCCCTCAATCAATAGTTCCATGTTGGAAGATGCATCCAAATAAAGCCACAACGTTGTATCAGCCGTGACAGTTAGACCTCTGACAAGAACCAAACTGTGATGGCTCGACGATGGGTCAGAACATCTCCAGAACTGCAGCTCTTGAGGGCTCTTGAGCTTCTTTTAATGGCGTTGTCTTGTTGGAGAATTGGAACCAACTCCTGATATCCACGTAACGATTCGTGGATGGAAACAAGCGTCGATTCCTTTTTTCTAAATCTCTTGAAATTTGAGATTATTGGTTGATTATTGGGCGCTGACTGTCAGTCATTTATGTTTGAGCACTTCTAAAATAGTTTTCATGAGAAGGAGATGAACGAGAATGACGTACTGATCTTTACTCGTCAGGAAAATTGATTTTTTTTTTGAGTAATAATCTTTCTCAAGGACATGATGACAATAAAAATGACAAAGTGATACATGACATAATGACAGCTGGCTTGTTAGCATATTGCCATTTCATACCAGCTCCCTGAGGGACAATGACGAGCAAAAAATTACAGGGTAATCTTGGTGGCAAGAAAGACGGAGTAGCACCAGCCGAACCACAACCCTCATGATACGACCATGTCTGTGGGGACATCACAGAGACTACGTCCAGGTTTTAGACAGTCTGCGGGGACATCACGGAGACTACGTCCAGGTTTTAGACAGTCTGCGAGGACGTCACGGAGACTACGTCCAGGTTTTAGACAGTCTGCGGGGACGTCACAGAGACTACGTCCAGGTTTTAGACAGTCTGCGGGGACGTCACGGAGACTACGTCCAGGTTTTAGACAGTCTGCGGGGACGTCACAGAGACTACGTCCAGGTTTTAGACAGTCTGCGGGGATGTCACAGAGACTACGTCCAGGTTTTAGACAGTCTGCGGGGACGTCACGGAGACTACGTCCAGGTTTTAGTCTGTTTGATTGACAGGTGTCTTAAACCAAACATTGATCTCGAGTTGATTGATATTCATGAACAACATTAATATTAATGAATATTTGATATATGTAGTTATGCGTTGATGTAACAGTAAGTAAAGCTAATGACATGCAGCGGTTTGGTGTATTTCCTGCAAACAAACTGAAGCTGCGACACATTAATGATGGATGAGTGATACAGACGCAGATAAACTTGAGTTTCATAACAATCTTTCATAAACGAATGAGAGCAGTGCTGCTCGCTGAAGGAGAGATGATATATATTTATATATAGAAGGTGAGAGAAGAAGTGTGGAAGATGGACGCAGACAGAAAAAGATGAAGCGCGATGCAGCTTTTTCTTTTTGGTCTCGGTCCAGTGAAGACTTTTTTTTTTTAGTCAAGCTTTTATATTCTGGAAATAGAATCCAGCTTCAAGTGCACGGCGAGTTCAGGCAGATATATTTGGGCAAAGAATCTGGCTTCTTCACATATTTGAACCCGGCTGTGGGGATGTGATCTCATTCAGTTTATCCCAAAGGTGTTGGATGGCGCTGAGGTCACTCTCTGGTTATATTGTAAGCAAATACATTCTGCTAGGTGTTCATCCCAAATCATGAGTATACGAGCAGGCGCCTCCGTGTACTTTGATAAGATAATCTATATTTGAACCCACTCGACAAATTCGACATTTTATTAGACAGTTTTGTTCCAATCTGCATCTCATCAGCCTCGTCGTATTCTGCTCTGATGTGTTCACTTTTCTTCGAGTGAGATTCACATTTTGAATATCGTAACAATGAGCGACGGAGCTGCACAAGAAGAAAACGACGGTCATTAAAAGCTCCTCCACCTCCTCCTCCACCTCTCTGCAGAAGCTTTCATCCAACAGAGAGGCAGGTAATCACACATGATTTGTTTGGCGGTATTTGAGGCTCTGTTCATATGTAAATGAGGATTTTTAGAAAAGGAAGGTGAAACTATTACTGCAGCTGGGCTCAGGGAATTATTTATGGCCTTGTTGAAATGTAGAATGGACCAGAAGTTCTCAGCCGTGAGGCCATTTAGGTATTCAGGTGAATCAGGAAGGTTTATAAAAGACGTTGGACAGTTTAATGCATCCACAAAACTCAACGTTTGTGTGTCTGACTGCAGCTGATACGACAAACCCCACCAACAACACAGATGTCACATTGTTCCTGTTCATTTAGTCTGACAGTAAAGCTCAGCAGTCTTATGATATCTCAGCTTGAAAAGGAGACACTAGTTTACCTGATGACTTTCACAAAGTTTATTTTTCTACCAGGCTCTTATTGCTGCATCATGTCCGCTGTCGTCTCTCAGCAAAACACGACACAATGTTCGCTGTTTTAGCATCCGCTCTCCGTCCGTCAACATTCCCTCGCAGCCCAGGCCTGAAAACAGCCGCTAACACACTGAGCTAACATTAGCTAACAGCATCTCTCCTTTTCTCTTCTTAGCTTCCTCCGTCAACGTCCTCTTCACTCTCTTCTCCTCTGCCATTATGTCCATAGAAGCTGCTGACTGCTGGGCCTGAAAACCTCTTCTCAGTGGTTCATAACACCTGTGGTACAAACTGAGCTAATCTTAGCTAACAAACTGAGCTAACATGAGCTAACAGCAGCTGCATCTGTCAGCAGGTTACTTCACTGTCCATCATAAACTCTGTAAATCACAGAGAGTTGAGGCGGAGCAGCCGGAGGACATCAGAGGGAAAACCAGAAAACATTTCCTCCATAAAATATGATCCAGTTTCACCAAAATCAGTGAAATAGTTGGTGGTGTGTGACTTAGTGCCGTAAAGCGTTATGTACTTCTCCCGACCCGGAGCCCAAAGTTACATAGTGTGAGAACAGACGTACGAATGACAGAGACACCATTCACCTGATCACAGGTCAGTGTAGATCAACAGTTAACAGACGTACAAATGACAGCTGACAGAGGTGTGAGCCCGTTTAAAGATGCAATGAACACATTCGAAAACCACTTTAATATATTTAATATCTCACAGGCAGCTAAAATGTCTGACATGTAGCCATTACAGAGGTCCCCCATGAAAGCTTTTATGATGTCTGTGGCTGTATATCTCACACACACACACACACACACACACACAGTTACTTGCATGTATTGGATAAAAAATTGTGAATAATTAAAAATTATCTGTCGCGTCCTGCCTCCATTTTACACCCTCAGTGTGCACAGACGCATAATTCATGAGTTTAACTTTTGATGCGTTGACAGGTTATTTTTAAAAATGGCAGTTAATGTCTGTGTTTGCTTTCCAGGATCATGATACACACTCTGCACACACTATAACGTCTTCCCGCTCGTTTTAGTCACAACTTTTCTTCCCAGAAAACAGATTTTTTAATCAAATAAACTCTGAATAGCTGCGTTGTTGCATTGTTTATAACCGCGGCCTGAATACGTGTTGTCTCTTGATCCCATCCCGTCTTCCTGTGTCTCATTCAAATTTCATCTTTCACTCGTTCACTAATTTTCATCTCTTGTTCTCAAACTCTCGCCTCAGTCTCTCTCTTTAGTTCACCATCTGTCTCTCTGTTGTTGTTTGTCTTCGTTCATGATCTGCGTCTCCCTGCACGCCTTTATTCACGAGCCTCGGCGCTCAGTAACACACTTCAAATCACTCCCTCTGTTTCTCTGTTTTTCAGCCTGCATCACTTTGTTTCTCTTTCCACCAATATTCTTTTTGTCCGTGACTCATTCCTACATCCTGTCTTCCTCTTCCTCTTCCTCGTCTGATGACAGTAGTCGGTGTTACACCGAGCACAGAGGAACGTCATTAAACACACAGAGGGCCTCAGGATAAACTGTGCTGGTCTACCCATTCGCTGAAACATAACAGCCAGAAGACAAACCTGAAGACACAGAGACAGTCCCTAAGTAGAAACGCCTTCAGTCGGGGTCGGCGAGATCTTCAGACTTAAAGTTTCTAATTAAACATGTCGAAATCTTTTCATGCAAAGCTGTAAAAAGCTGCTGTCTGCTGGTGCTGAGTTTAAATTTCAACATGTTTGCTCTGAAACACACACACAGATTTAAAAAAAAACACTGATCACGTGAAGGTTGTGTCGTGTTTGCTGGTGGAGAAACAAAGTTTGTGAACCTCTTCAGGTGAACTAGTGCCTCTTCTTCAGGCTCAGACTGTCAGAATAAGAGCGTTCTCTGAGGGGAAAAGAAGAAACTTTGTGGCTAATTAAAGAAAAGTTTGTTCCTAATAAAAACAATGTGACACCTGTGTTGTTGCTGGTATTTGTCTTATCTGTTGCAGTGCCCAATTATGAAAACAGATTTCTAAAGCTAAAGTTTCCCAGAGGATGAACCTATTTTTACTGAACATCCTTCAAAATAAAAGAACATGAAGTGGTTCTTCACGGTGATGCCACAGAGGAACTTTTATCGGTTCTTCAGGAAACATTTATTATCAAGTTATTCCCAAAATTTTGTGTAAAAAGTTGAATGAACACAAGCACAGAGTAATCAAATATGTTCATTAATAAACGCCTCATTGCTTCAGTTTTATGTAGAGGAGCTGGAGGGACTCGACCATATTGTCTGTTGGATCAGGTGCCTGGTGTTGTGAACTGATCTCAGCTCTGTGGGGTGTGAACATGTGGCTCAGTGTGATTGATTGGCGGACAGGGTTCGCTGACAGAGAGCAGACGGGGTCGATCTTTGCCTCCTCCACTTGTTGATGAATGAAAGATTAATCAGCCTTCCTCGCCGCCGCCGGCTCACGGACATAATCAGTGTGATGTCCGTCCAGATGAAGTCACCGTTATTTTCCTGCCGCCTCCTCACACGCTGACTCATCATAATCAACATGTCTTTGACTCATCATATTAACATGGCTAGTTGGCTCACGTCATAGTAATAACACTAAAAGCCAATGAGTCAGTGCTGAGTGAGTTTGACAGGCCATCCACCAACCGCCGCTCATTTCTCCTCCACTTCCCATCATCCCTTTCTGCATTCACAATACATCTCTCTACGATCACCCTGCACCTCCTCCTTAATCTCCACCTCCCACACCTCCTTCTTCCCATTTCACTTCATCTCACTCCTCCTCTTTATCTTAGACCAGGGGTGTCCAAACTTTTTTTAAGGAGGGCCAGATTTGACAAGGTGAAGATGTCCGGGGGCCAGTACTAACATTTAAATGAACAATAAAAGTTACATACAAATGCACTGTTCTCTAACAATTTTATTTTCATTGTCACAATTATCTTTTTTTTTTTTTTAAATGGCAATGTCACCAAATCTAAATCAATCAGACGTGAACAAATCTAAAAACGAATTCTGCCTTTCTTTCACATCTGAAGTCAGATAACAAAGAAAAAATGCAAAAGTCTGTTAACATTTAAATTTAAAACATATCACTCTTGCTCTTCTATTTCACAAGATTATTCTACAGGTACAACACCAGCAGTTATGTCCTTTTCAAATTCTTCATCAACTAAAAAAGCCAAATTTACCAGCCATAGCATGCATTCACACAGGATCAGGGATTGCGATCGGACACAAATCAAATTAAACTTCCAGACACGCCCACAGTAACACACCTCAGCTCCCCTCACCCCCCACCACCGGACTACCCTGCTACGAGTTGCCACAATCCCTGATCCTGTGTGAATGCACGCTTACAGTATCTGTCAATCCTAGCAGGCCATATTAATATATTATAAAAATGAAGCTTCGGGCCGCATGAAATCTGACCGCGGGCCGTGATTGGCCCCCGGGCCGGACTTTGGACATGCCTGTCTTAGACAGTCTGTGGGGGAGGTCACAGAGACTACGTCTAGGTTTTAGACAGTCTGCGGGGACGTCACAGAGACTACGTCCAGGTTTTAGACAGTCTGCTGGGACATCACGGAGACTACGTCTAGGTTTTAGACAGTCTGCTGGGACGTCACGGAGACTACGTCCAGGTTTTAGACAGTCTGCTGGGACGTCACGGAGACTACGTCCAGGTTTTAGACAGTCTGTGTGGACGTAACGGAGACTACGTCTTCTCTCCGTCTCACTTTTTGACTCAGGAAAGTCAAATTCTCACATCAGTCAAACTTTGGCAGAGAAATGAAAACATCAGAATCCACTCCTCGTCCTTCGTCTTCTTCTCCTCCTCCTCTCGTGTTAAAGTACAGTCCTGTAGGTGTGAAGCTCTCCTGGAGTGTCGGCGTCTCTCCTGCTGTCTGCAGAGAAAAATTCACTCTTCATGATATTTTCTGAGCGTGAATGTGGGATGGTTGAATCAATAGCTCGGCCGCTCATGTAAAGCCCTGGGCGGCGAACTAAATGAGTCAAACAACAAACTGCGTCACCGCGGACATCAATCACAAGTGGCCTTTGATCGATGGAAGCGCAAAATCAATGCAACTTTCTGTCACAGTTGCACTCAGAGCTGAACTGTACTTTTAGTGCAACTGCTGGCGGTTCTGACGCCGCGTGTTATTTCCATCGATTACATTTTCCACTGGTCTGGTGGGCGGCGCCGTCCTCGCATGACCATAAAGCCTTTGGGCGAGACACCAGGTGGTGCGAGAGGCTGCCCAGTGTGCTGAGGGTTGTTGGTTTGAACTCTGCAGTAGGTAAAATATTCTCCACATCTGAATCCTGCAGCTCAGTGCACGAGTCAAAAGGATCTTCTGTTCTTCGTCTTTGATGTTGCACTCCTGAAGCTGAGGAACAACAAAAATACACACCACAACATCACATCACTCATGTGTTAATGTCCTCTACAGCAGTCCACTCATCTGATGTCAGGTCGGAGAAGTCACAGAGACTACGTCCAGGTTTTAGACAGTCTGCGGGGACGTCACAGAGACTACGTCCAGGTTTTAGACAGTCTGTGGGGACGTCACGGAGACTACGTCCAGGTTTTAGACAGTCTGCGGGGACGTCACAGAGACTACGTCCAGGTTTTAGTCTGTAGTCTTTAGTTTCAGTCTGTGGTCTGACTTTGTTTTATCAGTTCAGTGTTTTGTGTATGTGGACGTTTGGACAGTTCATAAAGTGTTTGTAACGTTTGGACAGCGTCTTTGTTGAGTCGTGCTTCAGGTTTTGGTTCATGGACAGTTGATCTGTTAAACATCGACAGACAAAGTCAAACAGGTCAAATGTTGCTTCATCTTAAACTATCTGTGGGCCGATTATCCAAATAAAGTGTTACCAAAAAATGAAGTGTCAGAGTTCAACAGGAGCTCTTATGTAACTCAAAAACTACTCCTGTGATTGGCTGGAAATATCTGACTCCACCCCCTGCCACGTATTCAGAAGGACTTGATCAAATAGTGAATTTTAGCACATCGAGCAGTGAGACGTTGTGAAGCAACTCGGCTACAGAAACTAAAGGAACTGTGAAGAGGTGAGTCTGATTTACAAAGAACTCAAACGTACAGCGTCTGAAGCTCTGACTGTTTACTCACTTTGTGTTTGGATTTCAGGCCCGTGTTGACCTGTGGACATGGACAAACAGGTGATGCTGCTGCTGCTGTTGGCGGCGCTGAACTTTGCTCAAACCGAAGTCAACGTCAAATACTTTGTGGAAGGTGGCAACATGGTTCTGGAGCCTTCTGTCTCTGAACGTATCACCAACATCCTGTGGAAACACAATTACAACCTGCTGGCTGAGTGGGTAGAAAATGAGGTTGAACTGACTTATTACGGTCCTTTTGGCGGCCGCACAACCCTGGACGTAACCACTGGACGTCTGGAGATCAGAAACATGACTAAAGCTGACGTCGGTTTTTACAAGTTAGAAATCAACAGCAAGGTCCACGGTGAGAGCTACGATGCTAAAGCCATCAAGAAAGTGCCCAAACCTTCGGTTTTGATCCAGCCGGTGGCATGTACCTCTGAATCCGCTTCCTGCATCCTGATCTGTGAAGGATGCACCAAAGAAGGCACCCCAAAAGATACTAGAGAGGCTGAACCCATCATCTACAGCTGGAGGAGGGATGGTGGGGAGTGGAGGGTATTGGAGGGGAACTGTACGATCGATGAGGATACAACATCACACATTAAGACCTTCTCCTGCCGGATGAAGAACCCAGTCAGCATATAAGAAAGTGCACCCAAAGAAAACCCCTTCTTCGAATACTTGCTACTATAATGTAACTTGATTTAAAGGTCATTGTTTGATGAACATCTGGAACGTCTTGAAATGTTCACGGCTGTATCACAGCACGTTAACCATCTACCTGTACCTGTATGATTACATGTGACAATTAAAGTGAACTCTGGCACTCTGTGCCTCGTTATGTCATGACTGCAGCCGCTGACGAACATAATATAAAGTGTTCAATAAGAATAAACTTTATTTATTTTAGAATTTCAGAACACGCTTACAAAGAGCTTCACAATGAAGCAGAACACGTTTGAATCAAGCCACAGTAACAGTGAACTAAAAGCTATAAAACTACACAAAGACAGTCACAAAAAACATCAATGAAATCACCATCTCCTCAGGCGGGTCGGTCCAGAGTCTCAGAACCAGAACTGCCAACGCTCCATCCTCTTTGTGAAAACATCTGGACCGAGGAACAACCAGGACCGACACGTCTGAGGATCTCAGGGAGGGTTAACTCAGGTTTGTGACCAGGTGTTACCCAATGCACAAGATCCAGAATAAACTGGAACCAGAGACCGCCGTACAAACATACAGATTTTAGTTACAGTGTATTCAATGAAAGACTCTCCAGTCCACGAGAGCGGGGGAATTATGTAGTTAATAATAATGAAGTGAAGCCAACACAGTCAAACAGGTCAGATGTTACTTCAGAGCAATGACAGTATAAAGACACGAGTGACGTCACATCATTTCCCAGCAACAGAGGTTGCTGCTTGGTTCAGAGTTCAACACAGACGACCTCAAAAGTACAACAAGGTTAATAATTACTGTCTAAAACCTGGACGTAGTCTCCGTGACGTCCCCGCAGACTGTCTAAAACCTGGACATAGTCTCCGTGACGTCCCTACAGAAAACCTGGACGTAGTCTCCGTGACGTCCCCGCGGACTGTCTAAAACCTGGACGTAGTCTCCGTGACGTCCCCGCGGACTGTCTAAAACCTGGACGTAGTCTCCGTGACGTCCCCGCGGACTGTCTAAAACCTGGACGTAGTCTCCGTGACGTCCCCGCAGACTGTCTAAAACCTGGACGTAGACTCCGTGACGTCCCCGCAGACTGTCTAAAACCTGGACGTAGTCTCTGTGACGTCCCTCACAGAAAAATTACAAGAAAATCTGCGATATAACAACACACAAATCTGTCTATTTCTTTCTGTCTTCTCTCGCACACATTTCTTCGTCTCATTTGATTCAATAATAACACAGATTTAATTAATTAATTATGTATACATCAAAGAAGTGAGTCATCTGTCTCCTCAAAAGACATCTCAGATCAAATCTTCAGTAGCGTCAGCGAGTCGTTCATATCGCTGCTGTCAGAGGAAATGTTTGTTATCTTCCAAAAGTAGGTCTGCTCTTTGACGGAGTCTCTTTTTGTTTTTATCTGGAGAGACGTGAAGAAATCTGAAAAATGTTCTTCTGTCTCAAGTTTTTATTTAAACTGTTTAATTAGACCAACATATTGAAAAAAGAAACCCAAATACATTATTTCATGACTGTTTTCAGGCCCAGCGGTCAGCAGCATCTACAGACATAATGGCAGAGGAGAGTGAAGAGGACGTTGACGGAGGAAGCTAGTTTTTGATCATAAGTAATGTAATCAGAACAAATACTCGAGTACAGCTGAACATTTAAAGGTTTGTTTACGACACAAAAAGTTGCAGTTGTATAATTTTAATTCAGCTCCGTCTTCTTCGTTCCACCTTCATGTGTGTTGAAACATGACTGGAGCGAACTGGAAAATGATGTCCTGTCAGGTTCCAGTCAGTATTGGCAGCGAAATGCAAATGAATACTATTGATTAGTATTTGCAAAGAATGTATTGATCATAACTCTCACACTGAGGGGAGAAATTGACAGCGCCTGCCAGCTGCCCTGCTCTTTCAGTAGCATTGAATGAATTCCCTCATACGTCCTAGAATAGGTCGTTGTTGAAACATGTTACAGAACAAGAAATATAAAACTACCACTGATAACTTTGATCCAGCGCGGCATAACTCATCATTAAATATAAAAACAGAACATTCAGACTGATCTGAGTCTCCGTGACGTCCCCGCAGACTGTCTAAAACCTGGACGTAGTCTCCGTGACGTCCCTACAGAAAACCTGGACGTAGTCTCCGTGACGTCCCCCACAGACTGTCTAAAACCTGGACGTAGTCTCCGTGACGTCCCTACAGAAAACCTGGACGTAGTCTCCGTGACGTCCCCGCAGACTGTCTAAAACCTGGACGTAGTCTCCGTGACGTCCCCGCAGACTGTCTAAAACCTGGACGTAGTCTCCGTGACGTCCCCGCAGACTGTCTAAAACCTGGACGTAGTCTCCGTGACGTCCCCGCAGACTGTCTAAAACCTGGACGTAGTCTCTGGATCCCAAGGAGGAGCTGGAACACCGTCCTAACCTGGCTGCCACCGCGACCCGACCCCAGATAAACGTAAGGAAACAGATGGATGGAACAACAACGTTGTTAAATGATCCATCATGAAAAGTCCAATAAAGAGGCAATAAAAGGACAAACAGGAGTTCAGTTTGTGTTCATCGACATCTTTAATACAAAATCTGGCTTTTGCAGCTCAGCCACAGAAAAACATCAAGGCTCGTGATTTCTGTACAAATGTGTGTCGGAAACAAAGTATTCACACTGATGGACGTCAAACCTGTTTCAGATTTTAGGTTCGTTTAATGATTCATTTGAGCAAACGATGCCACTTCAGCACATCTGTACACGCTGTCATATATTTACACTTCAAACAGTCAACGGGCGTCTGCTCACCACAGTGTTGACATGAACCTAACCTGTGTTTAATCTGGTATTTGATTTATTACTCGGGGTTTGAAGATGCTTCTTGAGTCATACGTTCATAAAACCTTCTTTAGAAAGCTTCTTTAAAAAAGTTACTGGAACGACGAGGCTTCAACATGTCAGTCGTATTTTGCAGTCTCATCCACGGGAGTGATTTGTTAGCAATTATACAAGGAATCTGGCTGATCACATCACAACACGAGTTTTATGGGTCATTAAGCCCGACTGTTGTGGTCACCAGGGAGTGTTGGAGTCACCTCTCTCTCTTTTTAATCATAATGTTAGTGTATGTACAGCAAAGTGTTGGTTAACAGCATGTAAAAGCACTACAGCCCCCTGAGGACTGCTCTTTGCTGTGTGCACTTTGATCCTGCTGACAGCACAAAGTCCTGCAGGATAAATGTCGTATGTTTAATCCCAGTGAAAAGAACATCCCCTTTACTACAACTGATTTATAGAAAGAGGTGATTAAATGCAGGAATACAGCGTGGTTTATCCTTTATCGTGGTCAAAGTCAGCTCATGGTTGGGAGGATTTCAGCAACATCAACGTAGTCTTAAATATTTAAAATCCAACGTGATTTTTGTCATTTTAGGCCCGATGATCCATTATCCATTAAAAAAAACAAAGTTTTGTGTTAACAGTGATTTTAGGTCAGATATAAAACCACCAGGTCCGTGCATTTATGTATCATTTGATCTTTGGTTGGTGTTGTTTTAGCTGCCATCGAAAGGCTGCACAACTTCAACTGTCAGCTGATGTTAGCTCAGTTTGTTAGGCGGGCTGCCCGGACTGTGAGCTCAGAGCACCGGGGGAGTGTTGGTGTTTGTACCACAGGAGTTTTGAAGAAGGAGAAGGAGAAGAAGAAGAAGAAAAGGAGAGAGTGAGCGAGCAAGAAGCCGCCGGACAAGAGTAAATCTGGGACTGACTTTTAGTGGTTGGTGAGAGCTTGGTGAAATAAAAGGCTGAAAGACAGACGCCGAGCTGGGCTGACTGCTGTTGGACTAGTCAGTAATATTAGCTGGCTGCTGTTGTCGACTGGCTAGTTTTTTTTTTCTGTTCTTAAACAGGAAAGACCACCTCTTGCTTAATCTGATTGGCTTGGCCTGGGCCAAGTGTGACATTGACGAGTGGCACGACTCCACGCTGCGTGCTGAAAAGTAGCGAATGTGTAACGTTTATACACGTTTAAAGACCGCTAGAAAAATACAACATGTGGCACAAGAGAAGAGTACAGGCCCGGCGCACCGTACAGGAGGAAAACGATGGTTTTTGTTGGCGACACGTCAAAGTTTTTCCTTGCCACTGTCACCAAGCGCTTGCCCATGGTGGGAATCGTTGGAGCTATATTAATAAAACTGGACTGAATTGATGCGATTGTTACTAACTTCTCCATTATTCTCCATGGTTGGTGTGCATGTATAACACACTGTGCTCCTCGCTCACATCGACTGGCAAACACATAGATTCTGTGACAGGAAATGGAGCCGTGCCCCGAAGGCACCGAGCCCAGAATGAAGAGTACAGTTCAGTGGTTCTGAACCTCTTCAGCTCACGGCCCACAAAGTGAACTAATCCTTCAGGTACGAGTGTGCAGAACCAAAGGTGCATTTAGCATCTCAGCCTCGGGGCTTACCGCAGGCACACAACAGGCCAACCTTTGTATCCGCGGCCTGTTTTTCTCTGGATGAACTTTGTGTTGTTTCATTCTGAGCACAGCCGACGGTGAATCTCTTGATTTAGTCAAACTGTTTGACTCCACATCATCTCTGCTGCAGTCCCGCTCTGTGGTTACGACTCAGAAGCTGGCTGTACTTTTGTATTTAAAACATCTCGCACAAAGTCCAAATAAACCTGCTGAACATACAATGAATAACACAATAAAAGCTGCAGCGTACAGTAAGAGCTTTTTCCTGTTCAACATTAAATGAATTGAATCTGAGTGAACATATATCGTGTACGCGTTCTCCCCGGAGCTTAAAAATGTGTTTTATGATAATTAAACTGTCCTAATCTGAGTGGGCGGGGCCTGAAAACACCAATGAAATACCTCCATATACTCATCAAAGCACATTAATAATCCAAAAGACCGCCATGTTAAATAATGTGCGTCTGTGATCAGCGATAACTGTGCAGACGTGATTAGTCCATTAATTCATTCATTAAAATCAAAAGGTAATTGACAGTTTTAATGAGCGATAGATAGTTTAGCAGCTGTTTTCTCCGTCAGCTGTGATGGATGAAGCTTCACATGAACGTTTGATGGTGTCACATTTTGTCGTGTACCAATCAGAGTTTGAGCAACATTTGGTCGTCGGGTGATGTTCCTGATGAAGCAGGTCAGTTCACATTTTTACTGTTTACGTTTGTTTTTCCTCATGAATATTTAATGTGAACCTTTGTGTGGTTTGGAGTCATCAGCATCCTGCGAGGAACTACTGACTGAGGCCGCATTCAAACATGATCAGACGGTGAGATGAACTGAACGTAACCGCTGTGAAACAATCAGGAAATCACTTTTTATTTCTCTGATTAACGACTTTTATCGCGGCCGGCGCTCGCTCGCTCTCATTCACCGTCTACATCGCTCAACACAAACCAAATTAAACTTCTTCGTGTCTCTAATTTGCAGTCAGACTCAGATTTAGAAGCTGCTTCATGAAATAAATGAAGTCAGAACACAACAGGTAGAGCGTCTGATTGGCTGCAGCGTGACGTTTTAACAAAACTTGGATGAACTCCATTTGGAGAACGGATGACCTCGACATAAATGATGGAAAAACCCTGTTTGAATGCGGCCCTAAGTCATATTCAGGTTAATTGATCTGATTGGTTGTTGTGATACACAGATTTGTTCATCAGATTATCTTTTTTTTTTTTTTTTTTTAAGGTGCCTGTCCTTTTCCAAACAGTTTCGATGACTTCCCAGATGGTTCTGCGTAACAAACCGTCTGTCAGTCAGATCTTCGGGAGCTTTAAAGTCAAATAAAAACGTTGACATTTTTTGCAGGTTTCTTTCTCTGTGGACTGATTATCTTAAAGGCATCGCCAAGGAACGAGTGATGGAGGAACGATTAGCCACTAAAATAGTAATAGAATAGTAGAGAAGAAAAGTTTGAACCATGATCCATCCAGTCCTTCACAAACTGTCACATGACTGAGCTACGATCAATGAGGCACGAATCTAAAACAGGGAGTGCAACCAAACGTTGACGGATAACTGAGGAAAAGGCACAGACACACACAAAAAAGTTTGTTTCCACAAAACAAAAAGTGAGCGGCCTGATTTCAGCACGTTTTGCCACAAAACGATGACCTGAAACAGCGTGATGATTGACTTGTGTACACATTTTTACAGTTTATTATAACTTGTCCACTCATTGTCCACCAAAGAAAACCAAGAAAAACTGTGTCTCCGTGGTAATCAGGAACATTTTGGTGTTCTAGCTTCGTGGGAACTCGTCCGTACACGACACCGACTACCATCCAAATCTGTGTCGCTCCACCAAAGACGGTTCAGCAGAGGTGCAACCATCGTTACACCGCGTGCCAGTGAGTTAAACAATCCTCTTCATGTACATCCGTTTACTCACAGTATCCCCTCAGCCGTCATCGTACAAATTTGGAGGAGATAACCAGTCTGGCAGCGAGCTGGCCTCGAATCCCCGCCAAACGTTTCCCCGCTGATCGTCTCTGTTGGTCTCTGCAGCTTCGCCAATGACCTCCACCTTTACACGTCAGTATCTGGCTTCTCCACCAGTTTCAGAGCCTCATGCATGCCGGCCGCCGACAGCTTCCGATTGATGTTCCTGTAGCGGCACCGCAGGAGGTTACTGTAGGTGGTCCTCAGGTCGCGGTTGAAAAAAGCGTAAATGAACGGATTGATGAGGGAGTTGGCGTAACCGAGCCACAGCAGAGTCCTCTCCAGCCAGAGCGGCACGCAGCTGCACTCCACGCCGCAGACAAACGGCCTGGCGGTGGACACCAGGAAGAACGGCAGCCAGCAGAAGGTGAAGGCACCAACCACGATGCCCAGCGTGGCCGCCGCCTTCTGTTCCCGCTTGAAGATGGACTGGTTTTTCCTCTTCCGGCGTTGGTGGTGTTCACCGGTTTTGAGGAGGCGAGACACTCGCGTGCTGCACTCCTCCTCCACCTCACGCTGAAGCTTCAACGCAGCCGCCACGCAGTCCAAACTCTCCTCCTCTTCATCCTCGGCGTCCTCATCGTGCTCCACCTCTGTCCCTTTAACACTTCCTGTTTCTCCTGACAGCACCGCCTCGTGCCCGCCTCTTGCCCCTCGCGGAGCCGCCCCGGCGCCGTGCTCCCCTTCCCTGGGGAAACCGGTGATGGTGTGCTTGGCGGCGCTGAGTTTGGCCGCCCGGTAGATCCTGTAGTACATGATCAGCATCACCGACATGGGGATGTAGAACGCCACAGCGGTGGAGTAGACGGTGTAGCCGAAGTCCTGACTGATGAGGCAGACTCTGCCGTCGTTGACGTTCTGCGCCCAGCCGAACAGAGGCGGGAGGGTGATGGAGGCGGAGAGCAGCCACACCGACAGGATCATCTTGGCCATGCAGCAGCCGTTTTGCCGGACCGGATACGTCAGAGGTTTAGTGATACCCAAATACCTGCAGAGAGAAACGTTTCATGAACAAGCAGACAATCCATTATTTATGTATTTTCCCGCCCTGAGGGACAGACGCTCCCTCACCGCCCTCAACAAGGTGCCCTTGAGCAAGGTGCTTAACCACAATCTGTGGTCGCCATATGCAGCCCCCAGGTGGGACGCTGGGAAAGACCATATGTGACGAGCACAGCTCTCAGCATTAAACAAAGAGCAGCTCTACAGTGTGTGCACTGTAAATAAACAACCGTTGTTTCTACAGGAACAAACTGGCAGCTGTGGTTGCCAGAATTCACCATAATGAATACAGTACAACTTTTTTTCTAATGTTACGGTAAAAGGATGTCAGCACTGTTGATTTCACGTTTAAGGTCGGCTTTTTATTCCACGTCACACCG
Organism: Argyrosomus regius; assembly: GCA_946959425.1. Lineage (NCBI taxonomy): Eukaryota > Metazoa > Chordata > Actinopteri > Sciaenidae > Argyrosomus > Argyrosomus regius. The sequence continues at coordinate 119,100 of OX336894.1, forward strand.
TAAAACTGACATGAATGAAAATGCCGCAAAAATAAAGGTTTTATTTTGAAATATTACAGTGTTTTACTGCATAATTAACAGTTGCTAATATAAAATACTTTATTATGTAAAAATTCCCTTAAAATATAAGGTATAAATAAAGGTTTTGAAATATGTGTGTTTCAACAGTCAAACTTCATGGCATATTTTACGGTCTTTCACTGTAAAACACTACAGACATTTTTAACAGTGTGTGTGTGTGTGTGTGTGTTTGTGTGTGTCGATCATTAGAGTCATTTTTGATTAAAAAATTTGGTTTCATTTCAGAGTCATGTCTCTCTCAGTTAAAAAGGTAAAAGGTGTCACAGTGGACAGAGCTGAAAGGTCACAGGTTCGATCCCCACATCAGCATCTGCCCTGGAGTGAGCCACGGTGAGGCTCCGCGCTCTGACCTCCATCACACAAAGGAGCAGACGTGGAGAGCGAAGCTGCGTAAAAGTTCAAGATGTTTGGATGTTTCCTATAAATGCTGATCATGTGTCATGATATATGATCATGCTGATTAATACAAATGTATACTTTGACTTTAAATCGCAGGATAAGTTGATCTCACCGGTCAATGCTGATTACGCACAGGCTCATGATGGACGCGGTGCAGCACATCACATCCATGGCGATAAAAACGTTACAGAAGAACTGTCCGAATATCCACTGACCCCCGATCAGATCCGTGATACTGACGAACGGCATCACGGCCAGAGCCACCGACAGGTCCGCCATGGCCAGAGACACGATGAGATAGTTGGACGGCTGGCGCAGCTTCTTCACAAAGCACACGGAGATGACCACCAGCAGGTTCCCGCAGATGGTGGACAGCGTGAGCATGGTGAGAACCCCGCCGATCAGGACTTTCTCCACCCGGCCGTAGCTCAGGATCTGCTCCCCGCACCGGGTCCCGTTCGTCTCCATGACCTGCGGCTGACTGGAGGTGGACGGTGATGTCGCTGCTGCCGCCGCCGCTGCCGCTGCAGCCTCTGCGGCGCCCTGCGCAATCATCAGCAGCCGGGGCGCGAGAGCCTCCGAGATCATCATGTTGGTGGAGCCTCCGGGATCTTCGCCACCGACTCGGTCCTCTATCATGAACGACGACCTCATGTTGCCGCCACCGAAGGTTCCGTTACTCGCTCCCACAACAACCATTCTGCTGCCTCCGGTTCCTTTTTATCCATGGACGTGGAGACCGTTCCGGCGGTGACACAGACGCGCACACGAGTGCTGGAGCTGGTGTTGGTGTGAGAAATGAGTAATTCCCGCGCACAGCCTCCCTCAGGGTGAACTACTCCGACATCCTCTGTGTGCCTTCATGAAGCCTCCGCGCGCCTTAATTCATCTATTTGCAGCCAGACGCGTCATTACGCACGTGGCACATTCCCAAAATACCTGACCTATAAAATAGGCTATGATTTCCTGCCTGGTGTCTACCACCACCACCAACACACTCTTCATCCTGATGCGCGCACCAGACACACACACACACACACACACACTGATTCTTAAAATCCGCAGTGCGCGCGCGGATTCATATCCCCCCAAAAAAGTTGACGTGTGACGTCAGAAGAGATGTTGGAGAGGCTGCAGGGTGGAGGATGTACACATGTAAACAAATCTTCCACAGCAGAGACTGACAGGACAAAGTGTGTCCGTGGATGTCCGTGCGTAATTACGCACAACAACGAGTCCATTCACACACACACACACACACACACACACACACACACACACACACACACACACACACACTGTGGATGGATCATAAATGATGGTGATGGTGTGGTCACAGCTCCGGAGGAGGGTGGAGGTGTCAGTTTGTGATGGTGTTCAGGTGGAGGAGCTGAAGTACTCCTCATCATTAGAGGAGGTGTCTCCTGGATCAGATTTACAAAGCAGGAGGCCCAAACTGCTCCAGACGAGGCTCCGATACTGATGCTGAGTGTAGCCTTGGACAGTAGCGCCCCCAAGCGGCCATGAGCCTCCACTGCATGTTTTTCTCTCAGGAGGAGATGACGTTCAGTTATTAAACTGGAAGCACAGCTGTGGTTCTCAGACTGCGGTCTGGGGCCCTGCAGGGGTCACCAGTGGGCTGCCTCGGGGTCAAATAGTGTGAATCAACGATAGATCGATATTTTATTGACCTGATGAGCAAACAATTAAAAAAATACATGAAACATCACAGCATAACCACAAAATAAACATTAGATACAGCATTTATCCACCCAGGAGACGCTATGGCAGACTAAACTTCAGTAACACACTTTGTTGGCAGCATTTGTGGTCATCAGCGATGTGTTTAGGGTGTGTCCGAGATATTTGATGCACTCCACAAGTTGGCCCTCAGCTTTTAGTGGCCCTAAGCAAGATTTCATTTGTGGCCCCGAGTGCAGTCAACAAATCACACACACTACCATCACTGTCGTTGCGTGAGAGTTGGCAGCTTCTGAGTGAGTGTGTGTTCATCAGTCCAAGTTCATGCGTGGGCCCCCCTAGCAAGTTGTGGCCTTAAACAGCAGCACAGCCCGCTGATGGCAGCGTCCGGCCCTGCTGTGTCGACGCTGTGTGTGTGGGTTGTGAGCTGAGCTGTGAAGTCTTGATGCTCAGTAACGTTAACGTTCAGCTCCAGGTGAGTCTTGATAACTTTGATCCACCTGAAGTTGTTTCTCCAGGCCAACATATCATTCTATCTTGTGAAAGTTTAGATAATCCCCAATAAGGACGCAGTCAGGCTGTCGGCAACACATTTTAAAGTTGCTGACAACATCAAAAACAAAAACATCCGCGTAGCAATGTTTCCCCTGAGATTTAAATAATCAGACATTTCTTGTCATGTGAGCTCCAGATTTAATGTTGAAAATGTGTTTATGACCTTTAAAAGAAGCTCGCTCTGAGACGTCGATCTTCTGGAGGTAGACTCAGTCACTCAGTCTGACCTCTTTAATGAGACTTGGAGGCTATTTTTTACCCCTCTCTTGTGTGCGTACCCTCATTACATCAACTTTGGAGCAACAAGCAACAATATCACCTGTAAAAGTCACCACTGAATATTTCCTGTCTTTATATTTTCAGTATAAAATTATAACCTCGGACCTTCATACAGTAAAAAGATAAGTCCTCTTCACTCTCTTCTCCTCTGCCATTATGTCCATAGAGGCTGCTGAGCCTGCTCGCCCGCCTCTGGTCCAAATCACCTTTTATAATTTTTTTTTAACAACAAACAACACGGAGTCCGACACCAAGTCCAAAGTCAAAGCTAACATTACTACAAAGCATGTGAAACATTCTCATATTGAGGTTTTAGCGTGATCCATGATACTAACTTATGTATTGTCCAGCTCCTGTTCTGGCACGACACCGGCTTCACTCCCTGAAAACCGCCTCTTCCTTGTCCAAACCTCCTGTGGTACAAACACTAACACTCCCCCGGTGCTCTGAGCTCACAGCCCGGGCAGCCTGGCTAACAGACTGAGCTAACATTAGCTAACAGCAGCTACAGTTGGCTCATCCAAACTTTAGAGTATCTGAAAAGTTTCCTGGTTTCTCGTCGTCTTCTTTGAATCTCATTAATTAAAGTTAGTTAGTTTGTCAGAGTAAAGATTTTAGGTTTATTCATAACTCACTTTATTGTTTGAGGCTTTTGTTCTGTTGGGATTGAACATAATGATTCTCAGCGACCGTCTGTGAATCTTACATTCATTTTATGATCTCACCTTTCTTCTTCATTTATGGCCCCATTTCATGATCCTGACGGGTCAAGCCAATGAATAAATGAATAAATGAATACATAAACGACTGAATATCAATCATCTCCCTACAGACTGTTTACAGAGCACATTAAAGAACTACATTTATGAAGGTCGACTTTGTTCCTTTCATACTGCACACACATCATCACTATCAATAAAGCAGCTCACACACGGTTCATGCTCTCCAGATTCTTCATCGTTTGTTAACTTCAGCTTCTGTTTGGACGTACAACTTATTACATATTTTTTTATGTCATTACATATTTCTAATATTTTGCTAAATATCTGCAACAGTGCAATAATATTAATGAGGATACATTTGTTCATGGTCCTCAGATGATGAATCCTACTGCCCTTAATGATCATCTGTAAGTTCATCTACTGCTACAACCTAGTCTGTGGGGGAGGTCACAGAGACTACGTCCAGGTTTTAGACAGTCTGTGGGGGAGGTCACAGAGACTACGTCCAGGTTTTAGACAGTCTGCGGGGACATCACAGAGACTACGTCCAGGTTTTAGACAGTCTGCGGGGACATCACAGAGACTACGTCCAGGTTTTAGACAGTCTGCGGGGACATCACAGAGACTACGTCCAGGTTTTAGACAGTCTGTGGGGGACGTCACGGAGACTACGTCCAGGTTTTAGACAGTCTGCGGGGACATCACAGAGACTACGTCCAGGTTTTAGACAGTCTGTGGGGATGTCACAGAGACTACGTCCAGGTTTTAGACAGTCTGCGGGGACATCACAGAGACTACGTCCAGGTTTTAGACAGTCTGCGGGGACGTCACAGAGACTACGTCCAGGTTTTATTATAATAATAATAAAAATAATTCTCTCTCTTGTCGCGAACAGGACTTTTATTTTGAAGGCAGGATCACCTGCGGGCAGCTCTACGTCACACTTCCTCCACCTGTCGCCCTGCAGGGACCGGAAGTCCCGCTCCAGTGACTCCCCTTGCAGTCCGTGCCACAGTTTCCCGCCTCCTGCTGTGTAAACAGTTACCGGGTTGGACAGAAGTCCGCCTCGTGCGTTTCTTTCTTTCTTTGCGGGAGGCGCTGCGGTGACTTTCTGGCGTGAATCTGGAGGGATAGGAGGAGGAACCGGATGTGGACTGCGGGAGGAGGACAAGCACGAGCTTGACTGACGACAGTGCTGAGGAGGAAATGATCACTAAAGAAGAAGAAGAAGGAGGTTTATTCACAGTAACGATCAGCTGATCTTTGTTGTTGTGCCTGACAGTCACAGCTGAGGGTTTACTGCTGCCTGCTCTGACATCATTGGCTGAGTGAATCATCGCCTCCATCAGGGGGGATGCTGTCACTGTCACTACACCCTTAAAACACCACAGACGAGCCCAGCTGAGACCACGAAGCCTGTCTGTGTCTCCACCTGCCTGCCTGTCTCTCCACCTGCCTGCCTGTCTGTCTGTCTGGTTGGAGCCAGGATGGAGGAAATCCTGCGGAAGCTGCAGAAAGACGCGTCGGGACACAAACACAAAGCCATCCGAGACGGCTGCGTCTACGCCTGCGGTGAGTGTGCATGGAGGTGGGGAAGGGTGGATGGATGGGTGGATGGTGGATGGAGGCTTCAGCTCTGTGTCCACCTGCTAGCAGCTCCCTTTAATCCCGCAGGCCTCCATCTTTAAACGACGGAGCAGAAACCACCAGAAAATGTGTCGATTTCTTTATTTAAGGTGGTATTTAAGGTGGCAGGGTGGAGGGTTTCCATGCCTGTGTGCAGGTGGGGACCTCCATCATGTTGAACAGGACTAACAGCTGCTGCACCTTGCCTGCCAGAGTCAGATTATCATCATCACATCTGCATATTCCTGCATTAGTTGCTGCACTTGAACGCCTCACCGTGGCATCAGTTATTATGGTGATGCGTTTGAGGACAGTAGTTCATCTGAACACTTCTTTAATTTCACAGTTTTTAATGTTTACTTTTTTTTTTAATTATTGCTTAATGAGAATAATTATAATGATGTTTGTGACTTTAATGTTTAATATTTCAGGCATGACTCAGCATTTTTATAACACGTATGACACAAGATGTGACAACAACAACAACAACGTTTCTGCTGACTCACAGGTCACTGATTTTGAATGCCCCTCTCCTCATCTGTGTGTGTGTGTGTGTGTGTGTGTGTGTGTGTCTGCAGGCGTCATTATCAGTGTTATGATGATCCGGCCTGACCTCGTGGAGGCAGGTACAGTCAGGAGAGACGAGGCTCAGATTGTGCTGATGAAGGCACACACACACACACACACACTGGATTAATGCACACACACCGCCGTTTTCAGAGCAAAGTGGACGGCAGACCTTGAAACCACACACACAGAAAAATCCAAGGTGTGTGTGTGGATTGAATATCCTGTGTGTGTGTGTGTGTGTGTGTGTGTGTGTGTATGTGTGTGAGAGAGAGATAAAATGTTTCTCCGGAAAGCCAATTAAATGTTTTACCGACCGCCTTGAAATGTTTTGGAGACACGCCCGGAACATTCATCACTGTGTAGCAAACACACACACACACACACACACACACACACACACACACACACACATACACATACACACACACATACACATACACACACATACGGCGTGAGGGCAACGCTAACGTGACGCCTGCACAGAGTAACAAGAGATTCATCGAGTTTTAGAGACTCAGCAAGTCTCAGATTTCTAGTTTCTACTTGTCTCCTGTTAGTCAGAAGACTAGTTTTAGACAGTCTGTGGGGACATCACGGAGACTATGTCCAGACTGTCTAAAACCTGGACGTAGTCTCCGTGACGTCCCCGCAGACTGTCTAAAACCTGGACGTAGTCTCCGTGACGTCCCCACAGATTGTCTAAAACCTGGACGTAGTCTCTGTGACGTCCTACAGACTGTCTAAAACCGGATGTAGTCTCTGTGACGTCCTACAGACTGTCTAAAACCTGGACGTAGTCTCCGTGACGTCCCCGCAGACTGTCTAAAACCTGGACGTAGTCTCTGTGACGTCCCCACAGACTGTCCAAAACTGGACGTAGTCTCTGTGACGTCCCCACAGACTGTCTAAAACCTGGACGTAGTCTCTGTTTGTGATCATGTGTTTTGTTTCTTTGCAGAGACTCTGGAGTCTCAGGATGGATCAGTCAAGATTTCTGCGTCGCAGCTTCGGTAAGTTGTAACGACACTCGTCCGTTAGCTTCATTCAACTCTGTTCAGCCCAGCAGCAAACCTAAAGAGAACGTAGTGACAACGTAGTGAGAACGTTCTTTGCATAGTAACTGAAAAGTGATGGTGTGTTTTTCCAGAAGCTTTGTTAGCCCCCCTCAAGTGTTTGAATATAGACGAGTTATCCTCACACTGTTTTTACTGCAGGCAGCTCACAGCTGAATATTAAAATTCAAACTGTACGTCTCCGAGCCTCGTGGCTCACACACACCTTTATTTTACACACTGTGTGTGTGTGTGTGTGTGTGTGAGTGTGGTTTGAACTCATTTGAATATCAAATAATTCCTCAGATGATAATGCAAATATTGAACTCGAGCACGGGAGTCATCGTTACACATTGTTAAACATTACTCAGACTGTAGTAAACACTGACAGAGGATGATGTAATAATTAAATATATAATCATACGTGTGTGTGTGTGTGATGACGTAATAAGACATAAGAGTCGTTATTTGAATGTATCATGAGTTTTTAATGCTGAAACACTCGACAGAGACTCGATCACAGCAGCAGTTCAGTTAAAGTGTCTGTTCTTGGATTTCAAAATAAAAGCAGGATTTTATTTTGAAAAACAAAACTGTCTGTGCCGCCAGTGCTGTACAAGTGAAGCCAACACAGGAAGTGCCTAAAAACTGCAGTTCCTCTTGTCGTCCACTTGAGGCTGGCTCTAGAAGTGAGTCAGTCTCCATAAGTCCCCATGTTCAAATGTCCAACTTCACAGCAGAAATAAATGGATTCTCACATGATCTCGTCTCAACGTCTTTTACACGAATCACGTCCGTTGAATAACGAGCTGTTTTTTTTTTTTTGTTGCATCTGTTGCCATGGAAACATTCCTGTGTACGGTCACTGAAGCTCACTCTGTTTCCAGTGTGTAAACGTGAACGTAGCTGCCGGTCGATGCCATTAATCGTGGACGACACACCATAAATGATTCATTCAACAGCCTCTTTGGTTTTATTGGAGATTATTAGATTAAATATTGATGATGACGTCTTTGTAATGTAGAGCTGCTCTGTCTACACACAGAAAGAAGACAGCCTGACTCAACACAAACATCTTTATTCTGTTAATCCTGTCCTTAACGAACCAACACAATTAACAGAATAAAGATGTTTTGATTGATAAATTCTTTTTATGTGTTGGCGCTTGTGAATAGTCGATGGATCTGTTGATCTGGCTCCTTGTGCCAGCCGTTTGAAGCGCTGTAGTTGTGACAGCTCGGAGATGAAGCCCTGCAACCTGCGAGCAGCAACAGAGCCACAGCAACGCAACCGACCGCAGATAACGAGACGGAGAGCGAGCGAGCGTGCAGAGGATAACGAGACAAAGAAAGACTCAGCTCACAGTCGGGTTATGTAACGGACTCTGTACCACGCTGTCGTTGTTTCTTCCAGTTTATCCAGAAAATGGAAAACTCTCAGTCCGGGCAGCCCGGCTAACAAACTGAGCTAACCTTAGCTAACAGTGGCTGCAGTTGGCATCAGTTTACTTCGCTGTCCGTCAGGAAACTCCGTAAATCACGGACACACAGTGCTGATAGCGTCGATGCTAACAGAGCTGTTGTAATGTGTGTCTCCTGCAGGGAGCGCTGTCTGCTGCCTCTTCAGATGGCTCTGGAGTCTAAAAACACCAAACTGGGACAGACGGCGCTGACGGGGATGCAGGTAGGTGGAGGTGTTGACCCGGTCCAAAGCCTTAGACCCTCAGGTGGGGCCTTCGTTTGACCGCTCCTCTCCTCTCGTCCAATCAGAAGCTCCTGTGTGAGGACAGGTTTGTGGGCGGGGTCACCATGGAGGTGGAGGTCCTGGAGAAACAGCTGCTCAGCCAGATGTTGGAGGCCATCAGAGTGACACCGTCTCTCCATGAAGACCTGCAGGTGGAGGTGATGAAGGTAAGACCTGCAGAGGCACCGACACACTGTGATGACGATGATGATGATGATGATGATGATGATGATGATGATGATGATGATGATGATGATGACGACCTGTTTGTGTCTCCGTCAGGTCCTGCTGTGCATCACCTACTCACCAAACTTCGACATTAACGGAGACTCCATCCTGAGGATCGCTCAGGTGAGACGTTCCCATTGACGCTGTTTCACCATTAAACTGAATCCCATTATGAATATACAAAGGGACAGGTTCCAAACCTTTCACAGCAGTCATGAATGTGCAGCTGGATGCAGCCTCCTGTTGTCTGGATCAACAGGTGTGTCCAGGTGACGTGTGACGTCCATTAACAGCTCATAAAAACCTCGTCAACATGTTAACATGTTAATATGTTGACGTGTTAACGGGCTCCAGCTGACACGACCCGGCCATCTGCTGTGTGTGTGCGTGTGTGTGCGTGTGTGTGCGTATGTGTGTGTGCGTGTGTGCGAGTGTGCGTGTGTGTGCGTGTGTGTGTGTATGTGTGTGTGCGTGTGTGTGTGTGCGTGTGTGTGTGAGTGTGCTCACTCAGAGCGACTGGAGAAGCTGTCGGCACCCGAACAAACGGTGACGCTCAGAGCAACACCTGTAATACAGACTCCAAAACCTGGACGTAGTCTCTGTGACGTCCCCGCAGACTGTCTCTGTGACTGCTGTGAGTTCAGTCGTGTCAGGACAAAATGAAGATCACAGTTTTCTCTCTGTGGTCTCCCTCCATCTCATCCGTCTGGTTACCACGGTAACCTGTGACGCCATGGAAACTTCTCGTTAATCTCTCCATAACAGTCGAGTGTTTGTCTGCGATGCTGCGTCATGACTTCTCTGTGACTCAGACATCGGAAAGATCTCACACTGACAGGTGTGTGTGTGTGTGTGTGTGTGCGTGCGCGTGTGCGTGTGTGTGTGCGTGTGTGTGTGTGTGTGTGTGTTTTCAGGTATGCATCGAGACATACGTGTCCAGCTGTCACCAGCGCAGCATCAACACGGCGGTCAGAGCAACGCTGAGCCAGATACTGGGAGACCTGACGCTACAGCTGAGACACAGACAAGAGGTCACACAAACACACACACACACACACACACAGATTTCAAAGCAAAGAGTTACGACGTCGACATACATCATCCAGCATTAAAAACAGTTATGGAATTATGTTTTAGTCCAATTATAGGATGGAAGTAAAAACTTCAGGAGAGGAGCTGACTCCCAAACACCTTCAGATAAGAAACATCCCATTGTCGGCCGTCGGAGCTAATCATGGCCGTTCTAGTCAATGTTTCCGACCCCACAAGAAGCGTCGTGGTCCAGTTCAGAAGCGTCCCAGAGGCGACTCTTGGCTCGGCTCCGTCAAGAATACGCAACTCTTCTATTTTAGATGGACGTCACGTCAATCTGCAGCAGAGCAGCTGAAGCTGACAGGAAGTCAGACACCAAAACGGCATAGAGAATTTGGTTGATGTTCAAAATTTTTAAAAAAAACAGCCGGTCGTACAAACAGCCTAAAGTGAAACAAATGAACTGTGTAGCTTATTTATATATTTAGAAGCACAAGCCAGAAAAATCTGAGCAAGTTAAAATATCGTGGGCGAACCACTTCTGATGGGGTTTGAAGTCGCGTGGAGGACGGCCCAAAACAGCCTCGTGGTCGTAGCGTGACCAAGAACGTGCCGGTTTTGGCATTAATGTTAACTTAATTAGATACTACACTACAGCTGATTAAAACCAAGAGGCAACCTCCGTGGCTGTGAAGTGCCAAAAACTGCAGTTAAAATGAAGTTGATGAGACATTTTTGAAAAGATGGTTTGGCAGTTTTTCACTGTAAAATCTACAGACATTTTAAAATATGGAATAAAACACTGTCCTGAAATGTGAAATCAACAGTACTAATGTCCTTTTATTATAACATTGGAAAAGGTTATACCGTTTATTGATTACGGTAAAATTCTGGCAACATGTTCATGTTCATCTTCCAAAACAACATCCAGCTCTTCGAGTCTCCAAACCTGTAAACTTGGTTACAGGTTACGGAGAGATTAAAAGGTGTCATCAGTCTGACACTTTTCAATCTAATCTTTTTGCTGAAGGTGGAATGTTGTTTTTTTTTTTTTCTCGATCAGTTGATCGAGAGGGGAAAACCGGAGCGACCCGGAGGAAAAACCCCGACAAACATGTACTGTGACCAGATGGGAGAGTCAACAAAGTACAATTTTTTTATTTTTCTCGATCGAATTGATCGAGAGGGGAAAACCGGAGCGACCCGGAGGAAAAACCCTGACAAACTGTACTGTGACCAGATGGGAGAGTCAAGTACAATTTTTTTTCCCGTTAAAATTAAACGGTGGTGAACCGGAGCGACCCGGAGAAAACCAAAAGGTGTGAATGTGATCAGAGTTCCTAAAAACAGTCTGATCACAGTCACACCTGGAAAGCACTACACGTTAAGCGAATAATGCAAATAACACGACATAGCTGATTATACCGACCACACAAAGACAAGTTTCAAAAACATTCCACCAACAGCGAGAAGAGCGTTTCTTCGCGTGTTCAACGATGAAAGCTCTGGTGTGAGTCTGCAAACACTGGGCGATGTCGGCGTCAGTGGCTGCATCCTCTTGCAAAATCACAGCCCTCAACAGTCCTTTGCTGCCATACCTCTTCTGCAGATCTTTCTGCACGGCCTTGCACACCTTCTTGATGTCCTTACCGTCTGTGCAGAAGTTTCCCGTCACAGTGAGCCCCTCCATGGTCTGGCTAACCAGAGTCTTCATGTGGGCCGCCCACTGCTCCTGGGTACGGCTCTGCAGAGTGTTACACTTGTGTAACAGTCTTAACGTCAGCATGGTGACAAACAAACGAAGCTGCTTCTGACTGTCTGTCTCGATTGGAGACTCGCAACCAGAAGCAGAAGGAGCTGCAGGCTCAGTGATGGTCATTGGTGAGTTCATTATATCGATAAGAGTCGTCTTCCTTCTCTGGGATCCTTGAGTCTGGTGAGTTTTCTGTAGCAGTGTTGGTGCAGTTACAGAGACAGTCCAGATAAAAGACTCTAGAATGTGTGACATCACATGAGACACACCCCCTTTTTACCATATATGGACATCAAAGACAAACAACTTCAAAGGTGATTTGATTTGAGCGTTTCCATGGCAACCTCCCTGCTGGGAAATGAAGCCAACATGGAAGTGCCAAAAAACTGCAGTTCCTCAAACGTCTCTGATGCTCTGTCCATTCTTCACACCGTCTGGTTTTTGTGTGCCGCTGTCTCGAAATAAAACTTTGCTGTACATTTGTGATGGGGGCGAAGTAGCCTCAGCTGTAGTTTGAAGATAAACATCATACAGTACCTGCTAAACATCTTCTCTACCTCCTCCTTCCATCCTTCCTCCTTCTTTCTGTACTCCTCTTTATCCTCAAATATTTTAATTATTTAGAGTCTGATAGAGCTCTGAGTCACTGAATGTATTTCAAGCCCGGCGGACGTTAAAGATCAGGTGACCACAGAAAATAAAACAACATGTCAGGTTTGATCCTTCGTCTGATATTTAATACACAGAGTGACACAGATCGTCTTGCTGAGTCAGCGATGGGAACATTTTTTCAGCTCCTCCAATCTCGCTGTAAACTTCGTTTATCAGATATTACACAGGTCACGTCTTCACAGTCTGTTGACGCCGACTCTTCCGGGTCCACGACTTCTAATTTTACGGGCAGATTTCTCTCAGCTGACTGTAACGAATGGGACGGCCATGAGTTTTGAGTCTGTTGATCTTCATTTAGACTGCAGCAGCTCTGTAAAGACTGTAAAGACTGTAAAGACTGTAAAGACTGTAAAGACTGTAAAGACTCCTCCTGCTGTGTTTCTCCTCCACAGGGAGCTGATGGAGACGAGGTGACTGCTCCTCCTCTGCACAGAAGAGGTACATGATGCTGACGACAGACGATCGTTCTCCGTTATCTAACAGCAGCTACAAACTGATTTCTTTTGTTTCTTAATGTGCAGACATTTCTCCGACCAGCCAGGCGCTGTGTGACGACGTGGTGACGGTGCTGACAGTGTTCTGTGAAAAGCTGGAGTCAGTGGACAGGTAAGACTAAAACCTGGACGTAGTCTCTGTGACGTCCCCACAGACTGTTTAAAACCTGGACGTAGTCTCCGTGACTCCCCACAGACTGTTTAAAACCTGGACGTAGTCTCTGTGACGTCCCCACAGACTGTTTAAAACCTGGACGTAGTCTCTGTGACGTCCCGCAGACTGTTTAAAACCTGGACGTAGTCTCTGTGACGTCCCGCAGACTGTTTAAAACCTGGACGTAGTCTCCGTGACTCCCCACAGACTGTTTAGAACCTGGACATAGTCTCTGTGACGTCCCTGCAGACTGTCTAAAACCTGGACGTAGTCTCCGTGACGTCCCTGCAGACTGTCTAAAACCTGGACATAGTCTCCGTGACGTCCCCGCAGACTGTTTAAAACCTGGACGTAGTCTCCGTGACGTCCCCGCAGACTGTCTAAAACCTGGACGTAGTCTCTGTGACGTCCCCGCAGACTGTTTAAAACCTGGACGTAGTCTCCGTGACATCCCCACAGACTGTCTAAAACCTTGACGTAGTCTCCGTGACGTCTCGACGTCTTTATTAATCGAACGTTGTTGTCCTTCAGTGGACACCAGCTCCTGCAGCTTCTCTACCTGGAGTCCATCCTGTCCATGCTCAGCAGCTGTCCACCCACAATGCACCTGTCCAGAGGTTTCACCGACCTCGTATGGTAAGACATGAAACACGTCTATAATCTATATAGTCTGTACTCTTTGATTCAGTCTTACTGTAGTCTTGTGTCTTATAAACAGTCCTATTCCTCTTACAGGAAGCAGCTGTGTCCGTCCCTCGTGGCGATCATGGGAAATCCCGTCAACGACAAAACCATCGCTTCCCACCACGGCTACATGGGGGCGCCAGACCGAGAGCGTCTCTCAGACAGACTCAGTCTAGGTAAGTGAAGCAGCTAACAAACTAGCTAACATTAGCTAACAGCAGCTAACAAACTGAGCTAACGTTAACTAACAGCTTCATGTCCATCCTTGTCTTCTTCGTCATCTTCCAGGGATCAGCCAGGACATGGACTCCTCGGGTGGAGGGGTGTCCGATCAAGGCAGAGGGTCCGGTTGTTCCTCCAGCGCCCCCGCCAGGATCGCACCGGTAGTGCGGACTGTGTGTTACATCGCCGCGGAGCTCGTACGTCTGGTGAGCTGCGTGGAGTCGATGAAACCGGTGCTGCAGTCGCTCTACCACAGGATCCTGCTGTACCCGCCTCCTCAGCACCGCACCGAGGCCATCCGCATCATGAAGGAGGTGGGACGAGGAGACGCCATTACATTTTGGGAAGTGAGATGTAAATGAAGGTGGAACACACATACTAATGTATTTCTGTGTGTGTGTTAGATTCTGGGCAGTCCCCAGCGGCTGTACGACCTCGCCGGTCCATGTGTGGTTGAACCTGAAACCAGGAAGCGCTCCTTCTCAAAGAGGAAGTCCCACCTGGACCTGCTGAAACTGTAAGTTTGACCTCTTTGCTCTCTTCTCCTCTGCCATTATGTCCATAGAGGCTGCTGGAGCCCGGTTACATTGCCCACTCGCCCAGCTCTGGTTCTGGCACGACACTCCGCTCCCTGTCAGCATTCCCAGTCACAAATCTCACAGCATGGCTAACAAACTGAGCTAACAGCAGCTAACAAACTGAGCTAATGTTAGCTAACAGCAGCTATCAAACTGAGCTGCTGTTAGCTAACAGCAGCTAACAAACTGAGCTAATGTTAGCTAACAGCAGCTAACAAACTGAGCTAATTTTAGCTAACGGCAGGTTATCAAACTGAGCTACATTAGCTAACTGCAACTAACAAACTTAGCTAACAGCAGCTAACAAACTGAGCTAATGTTAGCTAACAGCAGCTATCAAACTGAGCTAACATTAGCTAACAGCAGCTACAGTTGGCAGCAGTTGGTGCCGTCTCTGCTCACTCGTGTGTTTCTGCTTCCTCCGGCAGAGTGATGGATGGGATGACGGAGGCCTGTATGAAGGGCGGCATCGAGGCATGTTACTCCTCGGTCTCCTGCGCCTGCGCTCTCCTCGGGGCGCTGGACGAGCTGTCACAGGGCCGCGGCATCCAACCTGAGCAGGTTCGCCGACATTAAGCTGACGTGGTTCAGTAAATGAAGTTGTAGGTAAACAGATGAAGCATGGTAACACAGCAGCTCTTGTTTCTCAGGCTCGACTCCTCCTCAGACGACTGGAGGATCTGAAGGATGGTACCGAGTCAACCCGCGAGTCCATGGAGATCAACGAGGCCGACTTCAGGTGGCAGAGACACATCCTGTCCTCTGAGCAGGCTCCCTACGACCCCACCTCTTCCTCCGTGGCCACCACCGGGGCCACCGAGCGCAGCCCTGACATCAGCATCAGCATCACCACGGAAACGGGCCAAACCACCCTGGATCTGGAGGCGGGGGAGCTTGGCCTGGGTCACACCACTCCTGAGGAGTGTGGGGAGGACGCACGCCTCCCCTCGCCATCGTGCTGCGGCGCACAGGAGCGGACCAAAGATGAGCCGAGCCTCGAGCCGGAGAAGGTGGTCCAACGGGTGGAGAAGGGAGGAGGCGCAGTGCAGGTGGAGGGGAGAGGAGAGAAACAGAGAGCAGCAGGAGGAGGTGGAGAGAGAGGAGGTGTGGTTCCTCCAGATGTGGTGCAGCGAAGTCACGGTCTCGTCTACCCCGACATCACCAACTTCCTGTCTGTGGAGTCCAGGACCAGGTCGCACCACGGAGGAGGGTCACGGTACAGCGAGAGCAACTTCAGGTTCGTGTCCGTAAAGAATGCTGTGCTATAAATATGACGCCCTCTGCTGGTTGAAACTCTGCTACTGCAGTTGAATTTTTCTATTGGCTGATTTGGAGCCAGGTCAAAGCTTGAAACCTGAAGACGTTCTGGACATGTTCTGTTGTCAGAGTTGATTTATTGTTGCGTTAACTGCAGTTTAGCAACTCTGTTAATGCAAACAACAACAAAGTTGACATTATCTTTGAATTAGAGTTTCTCTGATTACAGTTCATCAGTTTTTGAACATCTACAGTACATCTGTCTCTCTCTGTTGGTCCCTCAGCATGGAGGAGCAGGACTTGTCTCGGACAGAGTTTGACTCATGTGACCAGTACTCCATGGCTGCAGAGAAAGACTCGGGGCGCTCCGACGTGTCCGACATCGGCTCCGACAACGTCTCCCTGGCCGACGAGGAGCAGCAGACCCCTCGCGACTGCCCGGGCCACCGCTCCCTGCGCACCGCCGCCCTGTCCCTCAAGCTGCTCCGCAACCAGGAGGCCGACCAGCAGAGCGCCAGGCTGTTCGTGCAGTCGCTGGCGGCGCTGCTGCCCCGGCTGCTGGGGTTGGCCACCACCACAGACGTGGACCTGTCGCTCCAGAACTTCTCCTCCACCTTCTGCTCCGGACTGCAGGCTGGTGAGGGAGGCAGGCAGGCAGGGAGGGGTTAAACAAACACAGGGTGTTTGCTGAGGGTGGAGTGATGTGTGCAGCAGCTCCCTCTCTCTCCTCACCTTCCCTCGCTTCCTTCTCCCTCTCTCTCTTCCCTCCATCTTCCCTTCTGTCCTCGCTCGCCAATTGTCTCTCTGTCACCACCCACTCTGCATCAAACTCTCGTTCTCAGATCAGATCAATGTTTTTGGCATGAGTGTTGGTGTTTGTTCTCTCTCTCCTCCTGTCTCCTCCTGTCTCCTCCTTCCTTTCCTCTCAGCTCAGTTTGAAGGAGCCAAATCTGGTGAATGTTCTGAGGTTTTGTAAGCAGTTTTCTCTCTCTGCAGGTGGGATCCACTCTCCAGGTTTCGAGACCGGCGACACTCTGAGCTGTCAGTCTCTGATGAACGCCGACGGTCTCTATCTGGTGTCGTACTACGCTCTGCTGCTCAACCTCAAACTCTGCTGCTGCGACTACTACAGGCGGCGAACGCTCGCGCCCGTCCTCAGTCTGGTGAGCGTCTCAATGAACAATCAATAAAGTTGAACAAACATCTGTTTGAAGCTTCCTCAGGTGAACGGGTTCAGATGGTAGTATCACGATCGGGCGTTCACATCGAGGACTGAGCGATGTCCAACAGTTTACGGACTCACAGTTTGAATGAATTTCTGGATTTCACCGTCAACAATCCAGAATATTATTCAAAGATATTGAATGTCTTTCCTCCTGGAGGATCCCGAGGCGTTCCCAGGCTTAGATGGGCAATGTAGTCCCTCCAGCTGGTTCTGGGTCTGGCCATGCCCGAGGTCTCCTCCAATGGAAGGTGCCCAGGTAATCAGATGTTGGACCACCTCAGCTGGCTCTTCTCCAAGCTCCTCACCGTATCTCTAACTCTGAGCCCGGAGGAAGCTCATTCCAGCCTCTTGTATCCGCGATCTCATTCTTTCAGGTCACAACCCAAAGCTCCTCACCATCGGTGAGGGATGGAACATAGATGGACCGGAAGATCGAGAGCTTTTCCTTCCGCCTCAGCTCCGATGCACCAACCCACCGGTCCAACTCATGTCCATTCCCCATCACAGACAGAACTTTAACGTGTACTTTGTAGCGTTCAGATATCAGAAACTTTAAAGCTGTGTGTGTTTGCAGACGTGTACAGATGATGTGTGTGTGTGTGTGTGTGTGTGTTTTGCAGAAGGAGTTTGTGCGTCTGATCCAGAGCAGCGGCGTCCTCGTGGTTCTGTCTCAGGCCTGGATCGAGGAGCTCTACCACCAGGTGTTGGAGCGCAACCTGCTGGCTGAGGCCGGGTACTGGGGCTCACCTGAAGACCACACACTGCCGCTCATCACCATGCTCACAGGTACACACCACGGCTATCTATGTGAGGCAACGACTCTTCTCCTCTCCTCGTTCTAACCCTCGCCTCTCCTCTTCTCTCAGATATCGACGGTCTGGGCAGCAGTGCGATTGGAGGTCAGCTGATCAGGAGGGCGTCGAGCCGATCGCCGCTCAGCTGCGATAAGGCCGGCAGCGACACTGCGATGGCAGGTCAGTCGCTTGTTGTCATGAAACTGATGGATTCGCTCATTTATTTAATCCTGTCGTTTTCCCACCATCAGCTCTTCCTCTTCCTCCTCTTTGTGTTTTTTTTTAGGAGCCGTGTTCTCTCGCTTCATCCTCACCGGCGTGTGGAAGAACCTGATCGATGTGCTGTCCACGCCGCTGACGGGCCGCATGGCGGGCAGCTCCAAAGGCCTGGCCTTCATCCTGGGAGCAGAGGGGGTCAAAGAGCAGAGCCAGAGGGAGAGAGACACCATCTGTCTGAGCCTGGACGGCCTACGCAAAGCTGCCGCGCTCAGCTGCGCCCTGGGTGGGTCAAACTGTCAGCATACATCACTGAGAGGTCAAAGGTCAAAGGTCAGATACTCAACAGCAGCTCCAGAGCTGGACGAGGTTCAAGACATAAAATATCACATGATGTAGTCTCTGTGACGTCCCCGCAGACTGTCTAAAACCTGGACGTAGTCTCTGTGACGTCCCACAGACTGTCTAAAACCTGGACGTAGTCTCCGTGACGTCCCGCAGACTGTCTAAAACCTGGACGTAGTCTCCGTGACGTCCCACAGACTGTCTAAAACTTGGACGTAGTCTCCGTGACGTCCCACAGACTGTCTAAAACCTGGACGTAGTCTCCGTGACGTCCCCGCAGACTGTCTAAAACTTGGACGTAGTCTCTAGACAAAGACAAAGATGATTTTCAACATGTTAAATATGAGATTTACTCACTTTTATTCACATTAAAGATGTTTTAACAGAAGGGCATCATGGGAAATGTATTTTTATCCACTCATCTCTCAGTCAAGATGAAAACCTGATTTTAAATGATGAGCACAGAAGCAGAATATGAATATGAATGAACATATGGTGAACAACCATCTCACTCACCGTGTGTGTGTGTGTGTGTGTGTGTGTGTGTGTGTGTGTGTGTGTGTGTGTGTGTGTTGTGTTGGTTGTTGTGTGTGTTCATCAGGTGTGGCTGCCAACTGTGCCTCAGCGTTAGCGCAGATGGCTGCAGCCTCCTGTGTGCAGGAGGAGAAGGAGGAGAAGGAGGTGGGAGAGACGGGAGACGCCATCACACAAGGTAAAGAGGAGCTCACACTGCTTCCTGCTTCCTGTTTCCTGTCTGTACGTTGACCTGCTGTGTCCACTAAAGATCCGCTGACGTCCTAAGAAAGACAAAAATATGTTTATCATAGCGCGGTGAGGAGTGGACGAGGTTAATGAGATGCAAGTTTGTTTTGTTAAAGTGAGTGTGTGATCTTTACACATCTGTCTTCGTGTGTGTGTGTGTGTGTGTGTGTGTGTGTGTGTGTGTGTGTGTGTGTTCAGTGAAGCAGCGTGTCGAGCAGCGTCTGGAGCAGATCGGTCGTCCTCAGGGAGTTCGCCTCCACACGGCTCACGTGTTGTGTATGGACGCCATCCTGAACGTAGGACTGGAGATGGGAAGCCACAACCACGACTGCTGGCCACATGTCTTCAGGTACACACACACACACACACACACACACGTCCTCTTCGCTCTCTTCTCCTCTGCCATTATTATATCTCCGTCACTCTTCCTCTGTTTCTCAGGGTGACCGAGTACATCAGTTCGCTGGAGCACACCCACTTCAGCGACGGCTCCTCGCAGCCGTCCTCTTTGACCACCATCACCCAGCAGAGCCAGGCGGCAGGAGCGGTGGACCTGGGGCTGGAGCTGAGCTGTGAGCCCAGCCCGGAGGCCTCGGAGCTGGGCCTGAGCCAGCCGGTCATCCAGCCTCTGTCCATCCAGGAGCTGCTGAAGGAGAGCAGCCGAGGAGGCCGAGGTCTGGACCTGAAGAGCGGCAGTCTGATGACGGGAACCAGCGCCGCCAAGGCCGTGTGCACGCTGTCGACTCAGGCCGACAGGTAAGACTGAGTTAAGACTCAGATAAGACTGAGATTACCACTATACATGTCAATTAAATGACAGAGACTACGTCCAGGTTTTAGACAGTCTGTGGGGACGTCACAGAGACTACGTCCAGGTTTTAGACAGTCTGTGGGGACATCACAGAGACTACGTCCAGTTCTAGACAGTCTGTGGGGACGTCACGGAGACTACGTCCAGGTTTTAGACAGTCTGTCGTCTCCTGCATTTCCGTTATCACCTCGTTAAATCGGCAGCCAGCATGACGGAGACACTTCATGTTTCACACTTCACACTTCAGTTCATCTGCTTCACTGACAGGTGGTGCTCGGCAGGCGGTGCTGTGGACGTGGATCACATTGACTTCTAACAGCCACAAGATGGCAGCAGCAGAACAGAGCTGCGAGCCGAGAGTGTGTTTGTGTGTTTGTGTGTTTGTGTGTGTGTGTGTGTGTGTGTGTGTGTGTGTGTGTGTGTGTGTGTGTGTGTGTGCTCGTTTACGTCTGACTGAGGTCATCACTCCTCTCAGGACTGTTTAAAGTTTAGACCTGGTCTCAGGGTCAGTTTTAGGCTCTCACAGGTATAGAAATATAAATGTGTGCAACACTTGTGTACGTATTATCCACACACTGCTGCACTAAATATGGAGTGTGTGTGTGTGTGTGTGTGTGTGTCCATTCAGAGGATCATCTCTTATATAACCAGTTATCCAGGCTGCTTTTGGAGCAGATGGACTGAAGCACATTTACAAGCTCAAAGTGCCGAAACATGGTAAATACTCTTACTGACCTGTTGCCAGTTATCCTCATTCATTGTGCGATGTTTCACAACCTCTACGTTGTCCAACACATCCCAACTCTGCCTGGAGGCTAGATGGACTACTCCAGCAGGTTCTGAATCTGTCCCAGGATCTCCTCCGAGTTGCCCAAAACACCTCCAAAGAAGCCAGTTTGATCAGATATTGACCCACCTCAGCTGGCTCCTTTTGACGCGAAGGATCAGCGGCTCTTCTCTGAGCTCCTCAGCATATCTCTATGTTTCAGCCACTTGTATCCGCAATCTCATTCATGCAGTCGCTACCCAGAGCTTGTGACCAAAGGAGACACGTCAGTCCATCTCACGCTCCATTTCCCCGTCACTCATAAACAAGACTCCGAGATACTTTAACTCCTTCTCTTGGGGCAGCAACTCGCTCCCAATGCGGAGGGAACAATCCACCGTTTTCCAGCAGAGAACCATGAACTCAGACTTGGAGGTGCTGACTGTCATCCCGCCGCAGTGCGTGCTGAAGGTCACGATCCGATGAAGCCAACAGAACCACATCTGCAAAGAGCTGAGACGCAATCCTGAGTTTACCAAACCGGGCTGCACCTTAAGATCCCTTCCATGAATGTGACGAACAGAATCGGGGAGGAAAGCCTTTGTGTTGTGTTCAGTGTTTTCACATTGAATTGTGTGTTTCAGGTTGTTCGAAGAAGCAGCTACCAAACTGAACCTGGTCGGTCTGGTCGGCTTCTTGCAGCAGTTCAGGAAAGCTTCTCAGTCTCAGCTGTTTGACTCTGTTACTGAGACTGGAGACTATTCGCTGGCAATGCCAGGTACACCTAAACACACCTGTACACCTAAACACACCTTCTTTTAATAGACAGTGAAGGCATCAATTTAGTCTTTTTGTCCCCTTTGTGTGTCTGTAGGCGAGGCCAAGTCGACGCTGGACCGACGCAGCGCTCTCCATCTCTTCCGTCTGGGCGAGGCCATGCTGCGGATCGTCAGGAACAAGAACCGACCTCTGCTGCACATGATGAGGGCCTGGAGCGTGGTGGCTCCTCACCTGGTTGAGGTTAGAGAACGTCAGCCATCTCCAACAGAGAAAGACATGCACAGGTCCAACTTAAAGTAGTTTTTCCTTTGTGCTCGGAAGGAGAAGAGGTTCCAATAGATAAGAAGTCTGGACCTCTTTCCAACATGTAACTACAGTGAAGGTGACGAGCTACGGAGCCTCAAAAGGTCCAAAAAAAGATTCAAAGAAGTAAAGAAACAAACCCGAGTTAGCTCCGGAGCCGAACTAAAGACAAAGCAGCCCCATCCTGGCCTTGGTGTCAGCACTTTTTACTCTGGTTCTTCTATATTTGGATTTTCTGATGGCCATATAAGGACATCCTGGTGTCGGGGGTTTCCATGCGCCTCTGCTTTATGACGTTATCAGCTCCATGTGACCTGATTCAGATTCAGGATGCTTTTCACCCCTCAGACGCCATTATTTACAGGGAGATCTACATGTGTGGTTCCCAAGTAACATTCCATAAATGTTTGTGATGTATTTTGTAAGACACAGTTTGTTTCTGGGGAAATTTCCATAACCAACCACTAGATGCCGCTAAAACTGACACACTGCTTCTTTAAACAGTTCATCATTGGTCACTTGACTTTAATCGTTCAAAAGCTTTGATGTAAAATCGTCGGGATGTTCAGCAAATGACATTTTTGCTCGTATGATCATTTAATTTCATAGAAATCAGTTTGTTAACCTTGTGACTGTGAAGTTCAATATTTGTATAAAATTTCACTTCAAACGCAGTAAAAGTTTCTCCGTCTTCCAGGCGGCGTGTCACAAAGAGCGCCACGTATCCCAGAAGGCCGTTTCCTTCATCCACGACGTCCTGACGGAGGTGCTGACGAGCTGGGCGGAGCTTCCACACTTCCACTTCAACGAGGCGCTGTTCAGGCCCTTCGAGCACATCATGCAGCTGGAGCTCTGCGACGAGGACGTCCAGGATCAGGTGACGTCCGGTCTCCTGAAAACAGGAAGAAGTTTGACGTTTTATAATTTCACGACGCGGTTTAGAAGATGTCCGTCTGCTCGCCTCCCTGCAGGTCATAACATCGATAGGCGAGCTGGTGGAGATGTGTTCACCTCAGATCCTGTCAGGGTGGAGGCCTCTGTTCAGCGCTCTGAGGACCGTCCACAGCAGCAAGACCGACACCAAAGACTACCTGCTGGGAGAATACTCCATGGGTACGTCTAAGACGCTCCGTCTCAAAACAGCACACACATTTTATTCAGTCTCATCTCAAAGATCTCATTTCCTCGCCTCCCTCACGTCCTCTCCTCTAGGAAAGTCCCAGGCTCCCGTGTTTGACGTGTTCGAGGCATTCATCAACACCGATAACATCCAGGTCTTTGCCAACGCTGCCACCGACTACATCATGTGCCTCATGAAGTTCGTCAAAGGTTTAGGTGTGTCTCGTTGAGACTGACGAACCTCTCAGAGATTTTGTGTGTCTGTGTGTTTGATGTCAGATGTTTTGTTCCTCATCCTGACGTCTGTAGGAGAGGTGGACTACAAGGAGATCGGAGACTGCATCCACGTGTCCGGGTACAGCTCCACCGACCTCTGCCTGCCGGCTCTCGACTACCTCCGCAAATGTTCACAGGTAGGAACTTCCTGTTCACTGAAAACTGTAGAAAACGACGTTATCAGCTCCACGTGACCTGATTCAGGTCCTCGGTTCAGCGTCCTTTCTCTTTTGCTTCAAAGCCTGATGCTTTCACCCCTCAGACGCCATTATTTAAGGGGAGATCTACATGTATGGTTCCCAAGTAACATAAAATGTTTTCTCAATAAATAAAAGTTCCTGATCAGAGATCAATAACTCACGTTCATGTGTAATGTTTGCTGAGTCACAGAAGCGTGTCTGATGTATGTATGACTTCACAAAGCCGTGTCGTGTTTGATTGACAGCTGCTGGCAAAGATCTACAAGATGCCGTCCAAACCAGTGTTTTTGGGGGCGCGGCTCGCCAGCCTGCCAATGAGATCGCAGGAACGTTCGATCAGCACCGAGGACGGGATGGACTGCGTCCTGCAGGAGTTTGATGACGACACGGGTCTGATCCAGGTCTGGATTTTGTTACTCGAGCAGCTCACGGCCGCCGTGTCGAACTGCCCTCGCCAACACCAACCACCGACGCTGGAGCTGCTCTTCACTCTGCTCAGAGAGGTCACCACCGTACCAGGTAACACACTCACACAGTCACATGACCCGACCCGGGGGGGCGTGGTCATGGAAAATAAACTAACCGTTTCTCCTCCCTCCAGGTCCGGGCTTCGCCATCTTCTCCGTCATTCAGCTGCTGCTTCCTGTGATGTCACTGTGGCTGCAGCGTAGCCACGGCGACCACTCCTACTGGGATGTGGCGGCCGCGAACTTCAAACACGCCATCGGCCTGTGCTGCGAGCTGGTGGTGGAGCACGTCAACAGTTTCATCCACTCAGGTGAGACACGCCCGAGTGACACGACACAGACAAATATAACAAACCATCAAAATGGTCTGTTTCCTTCACGTTAGCTCGAGCTAACATGCTAACAGGTAAGTATAATTAAACAAATATAAACAGAAGATGGATGACTGATGACTGTCGACTTTCATGTATTCAGCAATAAAACAAATGACGTCTGCCATCTTTGATCAGAATTAGAATCCAACGGAAAGTTACCAAAATAAAAGCCACAAAATAAAGTTTCTTCTTTTCTTCTTCTTCTTCTTCTTCTTCTTCTTCTTCCATGGACCTAACATGAAGCTAACACGATGCTAACATGAAGCTAACACGATGCTAACATGAAGCTTACATTAAGCTAACATGAAGCTATCAGGAAGCTATCATGAAGCTAACATGAAGCTACCGTGAAGCTAACACAAAGCTAACATGAAGCTAACACAAAGCTACCGTGAAGCTAACATGAAGCTAACGTGAAGCTAACAGCTGACTGGATTTTCCAGATGGTCAGATATCTTTAATGTTTACAGTGAAACCTTCAGTTTGAGCTCAGATATCACGTGATATGAATTCTTATTGTTACTTGTGTGTTCCTCTGGTGTGTGTGTGTGTGTGTGTGTGTTGTTGTTGCAGATATCGGGTACGAGTGTCTGATCAACCTGATGTTGAAGGATCTGTTCAAGCTTCTGGTGGCCTGTGTGTCTGAACCTGCAGAGACAATCTCCAGAGTGGGCTGCTCCTGCATCAGGTGACCACAACGTCTGTCTGTCTGTCTGTCTGTCTGTCTGTCTGTCTGTCTCTCTGCCTGTCTGCCTGTCTGTCTGTCTGTCTGTCTCTCTGTCTGTCTCTCTGTCTGTCTGTCTGTCTGTCTGACGTGTGACTGGTTTGTTGGTTTGTTGTGTTCAGGTACGTTCTGGTCACCGTGGGTCCGGTGTTCACCGAGGAGATGTGGAGGTTGGCCTGCTGCGCTCTGCAGGACGCTTTCTCTGCGACGTTAGAGCCTGTCAAGGTACACACACACACACACACACACACACACACACACACACACACACACACTGGCAGCACTCAGTGGAGTAAACCTCATAATCCAGCCTCGATTTGAAGCTGCTGGTTGGGACAGAAGTAATCTGAAAGCCTCTGCTGTTAATACTATCAACATGCTAACACTCCAAACTAAAGCTCCACAACCCCAGCTGACCTCACACACACACACACACACACACACACACACACACACACACACACACACACACACACACACACACACACACACACACACACACACACACACACACACACACTCCATGAAGCTGAAATGGAACAGCAGGGATCAGATTCCCCGCTGAGGCCGTGATCTCCCGCAGCACTCAAACACCTCATCATCCACACAGCAGGTAGCATCATCAACAAATGAACACGCATCACCTGATCTGTCACGAAGCTGAGCATGCTGGGAAATGGAGTCATACAGGACAAATAAAACACACCTGAGCTGTCCTCACCTCGTTAAACATTCAAAGTTTATCCAAACACTTAAAGGGAAGATTGATGTGTCACATGGCATGCTCGCTGCCGCAGTGCATTCTGGGGCTTGTAGTTTCAGCAGTGTGCGTCTAGTTCTGTGTGTGTGTACGAACTGTTGTGATGCCGCACACCTCGTCCTTTCGGCATTCACCTCCACGAAAACTAACGAACGTTCACGACCAAACAAATCAAAACAAACAGTCACTGTGTGTTTCTGCTGACTGACAGCAGCTAAGCAGCTTTACAGCTTAGAGACACATCTGTGTGTGTGTGTGTGTGTGTGTGTGTGTTTTAGAGTGATGAATGATGATGGTCTTACCACCATCGGAAGTTTTTGTTTCATGTGGTACATCGTATGTACAACCTGAGCTAACGTTAGCTAACAGAAGCTAACAAACTGAGCTAACATTAGCTAACAGCAGCTAACAAACTAAGCTAACATTAGCTAACAGCAGCTAACAAACTGAGCTAATGTTAGCTAACAGCAGCTAACAACCTGAGCTAACGTTAGCTAACAGAAGCTAACAAACTGAGCTAACATTAGCTAACAGCAGCTAACAAACTAAGCTAATGTTAGCTAACAAACTGAGCTAATGTTAGCTAACAGCAGCTAACAAACTGAGCTAACATTAGCTAACAGCAGCTAACAAACTGAGCTAATGTTAGCGAATATTAGCTGAGTAACTGAGCTAAAGTTAGCGAACAGCAGCTACAGTTGGCAGCAGTTTACTTCACTGTCCATCGGGAAACTCTGTAAATAATTATAATAGATAATATATATATTTTTTATGACCAATGCGGACGTCAGTGTGTCGACGTGACTCTGCGCTGATCATCACTGTTTCTTGTTGAGTCCAGAGAAGCAGATTTAACCGGGTCCTTTGTAATATAGTGTAGCATAGTGTTCGTAGGATGGTGGCGGACCCTGACATAAAGCCGGCAGGATGTGGACATCGGTCTTTAACATGCAGCTTATGCTCTCAAACACATAAACACACAACCTCTGACCTCTGACCGGGTTTATAGAAAAGCTGAATGTATTCAGGTCACATCTGCTTTAATGTGCGCTCTGTATTAAACTGTATAATACTCAGAGTATGATATATGTAACAAGGCTGTCCACAGTGTGCATTGCTCACTTAGTAACTGTTGCTAAAGGTGAATTTGAACAACACTCTCTCTCCCTCTCTTCCTGTCTCTGCAGAACCTTCTGGCGTGTTTTCATAGCGGTTCTGACAGTTTTTCCGGAGACGCCTGCGAGGTGAAGGTGGCTGCGCCGACACACTCCCCTTCAGCTGAGGCCGAGTACTGGAGGATCAAAGCGATGGCTCAGCAGGTCAGTACGAACCGACAATGAAGAGGTCAATGTTTCCTCCACCTCCACTTCCACCCGCTTGCCTGGCTCCAGTTCTGGCACGACACCACCTCCGCTGCCCTGTCAGCATTCCACCAAACCCCGGGCCTACATACACTAACACTCCCTTGGTGCTAACAGCTAACAGCAGCTAACAAACTGAGCTAACAGCAGCTAACAAACTGAGCTAACATTAGCTAACAGACTGAGCTAACCTTAGCTAACAGCAGCTAACAGACTGAGCTAACCTTAGCTAACAGACTGAGCTAACCTTAGCTAACTTTAGCTAACAAACTGAGCTAACCTTAGCTAACTTTACTGTCCATCATAAACTCTGTAAATCACAGAGAGTTGAGGCGGAGCAGCCGGAGGACATCAGAGGGAAAACCAGAAAACATTTTCTCCATAAAATATGATCCAGTTTCACCAAAATCAGTGAAATAGTTGTTGTTGTTGTTGTTGCTGTTGCTGTTGTGTGAATTACGTGTTCATACTGTGTTATTCGTACTCGTCCAGCTGTTGCGGGCCCAGGAGAGCTCGTTGACGTGTCCTCTTTGTGTCCTAGGTCTTCATGTTGGACACCCAGTGCTCTCCGAAGACGCCCAACAACAAGGACGGCTTTGAGCACGCTCAGTCGTGCGTTCTCATTATTGAGCTGCCATCTGACCAGCAGTCCAACGGGCACGCTCAGAAGAGGTGGACATCACACACACACACACACACCACACACACACACAAATTTATCAAATTTAAGAAAGAAAACAAACCATGAACTTCATCACTAACTCTTTGTTTGTCTTTCTGCTGCCATGGTTACAGGAAAATTGGGTATGGCGGTTTTTCTTTGACGTTGTGACGTCGTGTTTGATGTTTGACGTTCTCTTGGTTCTGATCTGACCTCCGGTCCCCGTTTGTGAAATCCTGCAGGATCCCGTTCCGGACCATCGTGGTGAGCCTGCTGTCCCATCAGGTCCTGCTCCAGAACCTCTACGACATCCTGCTGGAGGAGTTCGTCAAACAGCCCGAAGGTCACGAAAAAGTCACGCCCGTGACCTCTGACCCCAGCAGGACCTCGGCGGGCTTCCTGCGCTACATCTCCATGACAAATTTGGCCATAATCCTGGACCTGCTGCTGGACTCCTACAGGTCACTGCAACAAGAACGTCATCACAATAATGTTGACCAACTTTACACTCAGCTGACTGATCTCCTCGTCTCTTCTTCTTCTGCAGGACGGCGAGGGACTTCGACACCCGGCCCGGTCTAAAGTACCTGCTGATGAAGGTGTCAGGTGTTTGCGGGGCGGCTAATCTTTACCGCCAGTCCGCCATGAGCTTCAACCTGTACTTCCAGGCCCTGCTGTGTGCCACGCTGAGCCAGGCCGACAGCATGACCGCACAGCAGGTAGAAACCAACCACCTGCCGGGGGATACAGTAACAACCTCCAGACCAGCAGTGAGCAGTATTCTAACGGGGATTCATTAATATTTGAACTTCTCTTTGTGTTTAGGTGAAGAGGATCCTGTATGAGGAAGAGGAGGGGAGCTCTGACTCGTCTCATCCCGGCTCGGCTTCCTCTGAGGACGAAGACATCTTTGAAGAAACAGCACAGGTGATTGTGACTTTTTATAGTGTGAAACAAAACATAACATAAAAATCCTTCAAAAGAACCCCGAGCCAGAAATAACTGCATCCAGATGTACGTATACGGAAAGTCCCCAAGACCCCAAAGACGAATGAAAAACTCCCAGACAGGACTTCTGTTCACTTTTTGAATCTTTTTGAAACCTTTTAAAATCTTTTTGAATCTTTTTGAATCTTCTGGTTTTAAAAATAACCACTGCTCTGAACAGTTCACGCCTTCTTCAATTCGATTGCTAAAAACTCACCCTGCTGTTTTATCTGATCTTTTTTATTTGTGCTCAGCAGATTTATTTCTCTTCCACACGTATCTCCCTTTATATTTTACTATATTATTTGTTCACTGACTCGATCACTCCCTCCTGTCTTTCCTCTCTCAGGTCAGCCCTCCTCGCGGTCGAGATAAACGGCATCACTGGCGAGCGCCCATCCCGTCTCTGAGCGTGCAGCCGCTGGGCAGCGCAGACTGGGCCTGGCTGGTCAAACGCCTCTACAAGCTGTGCATGGATCTGTGCAACAGCTACATCCAAATGCACCGAGACCTGGAGAGCACGTTGGAGGAGATGGCGCTGCCGAGAGGCGGAGCGGGAGGAGGCGACCACGTCTTCTTCCTGCCTCTCTTCCAGTCCGAGAACTCCACCCCGACGTCAGCGAGCGGGCTTTCGGCGAGGGAGACGCCGTCGGAGGAAGGCGGGTACAGGTGTCAGACGGCAGACGTGAGCACGGCATCGCCGGGAGACACGCCAACGCCGAGCCCGGGATTCAGGTCTGACTCGAGTCGTGTCACACATTAGATGATGTCATAATGACGTCACGTCTTACCGCTTCCTGTCTCTTCACAGCTGCACAGGAAGTCTGCCTCACCACTTCCGGATCGGAGGCGACAGGAGAGACTCTGGCATCCTGGGAAGCTCGCTGGGAGGCTGCGCTGGATCGGGACGGAGAAAGGAGTGGTGGGAAAGCGCCGGCAACAAACTGTACACCATCGCCACCGACAAAACCATCAGCAAGCTGATGATGGAGTACAAGCGCAGGAAACAGCAGCAGCAGCAGCCACAGCAGAGCCACGTCAACCTGTTCATGAAGGAGCAGGGCCGGGCGGCGGCAGGAGGAGGAGGTGGAGCAGGAAGTATCGGGGAGCCACAGAGACCTCCGCAGAGGCCTCAGCATCTGGTGGACCAGCAGGGTCCACATCTGAGGCACTCGGTCAGTGCAGGACCTGAAGTCCTGAGGCAGGAGAAGAGACCACGGTCAGGATCCACCATCAGCTCCCACAGCATCTCACTGAGGGACTCTGAGGCCCAGATACAGGTACAGTGTGCGTTAATGGCACCAGAACAGGACGGGTTATCCTGGATTTGTTTCCAAACACATTAAATATGTTGGACAATAGTTGCTAGTTTTTTAGCAGTTTTCAGTCCAGGATTTTTGTGGGCGGTCCTTAAAGGGTGGCTCGATGACACGCTGAGGCCACCCTGAGCAGACAGATAGAGATGAATTCATCTCAGCTCAGAGTGTTTCAGAGTTAGTCATGTCATTTTCTGAACTCATCTGACACGTTTCAGTCGCTTGAAAATGTCCGCTCGACTGCAAGTGGGCGTGGCTTCAGCACATACAGAGGACACGCCCCCATGTGCTGAAGACACGCCCCCACAGTCCTGGAGCTGAGAATTCATTTTTACCTGATTTTTAACATCTTATTTTGTTTTGAATTTTTTTTTTTTTTTTTTATCTTTTTGAATCTTTTTAATCTTAATTTTAATTTAATTGTGTTTGAGCTGAACTTGTTGCCTCTCTCTTTGCAGGCGTGGACCAACATGGTGTTGACTCTCCTGAACCAGGTCCTCCTCCTGTCGGACCCGTCCTTCCTGGCTCTCCAGCCGGTGCTCTATCCCTGCCTGAGCCAGCTCTCCTGTCACGTGACCGATGCTCGCGTCCGCCAGGCGCTGCGTGAGTGGCTGGGCCGCGTCGGCAGACTCTATGACATCATCATGTGACACTGCGGCGGGCGAAGAGCGTCAGTCCAGCCGCCTGTCCGTCAGTGAAGGACGCAAACAGAGGAAGGACGAGTTCAGTCATGTGACGCTGTGACATCTGATACAGGCGAACGCCATGTGACATTAAGTTGAAGGATTTGATTGGCCGATGCAGGACGTGATGAGAAGACTGAAGGGTTGTGTTCAAAGAAAATCGTAAATTTGAGTGCCATCTCTTGTTCTTTGTTGTTCTTTTCACACAGTGTCAAAGCTTTTAAACAGATCTTAAAGGTTCTCTGTAGAGTTTTCCAGGAAACAAACGGCTCATAACATCGCTACATCTCATTCTCGTTAAGTTTCGTGGTTTCCAAACGTTAAACCGTCGCACTTCCGCCTCTGGCCGGAAAACGTATCACATCATTTAAGTGCTAACAGAGCATGAGATACAAACAGAACACACACTCGCTCATCAGAACGAGACTCCGAAGCTCCACGAGGGTCAAAAACTCTACAGGGAACCTTTGAGGCGTCGTGGGAGGTCTACCGGTCTCAACAGATAACACGAGGATGCATATCGTCGCCGTCCCTGCTGATTATCGACCAATTAAAAGATGTTTTGTTCCATCATGTATGGAGGATAGATCGATGGCGGACAGACCTGATATTGATAGTTCATGAGCTGAGGTGGAGAGTCGAGGCTCTGAACCAGCCGCACGTCGTCAGGTTTTAGGTTCATTTGAAGGTAATTTGTGAGAAAAAGAACGACGGACGGCGATGATATTCATAAACCCGACAGGGACAGATCACTAGCATCAAGACGTTTGATCCGACTGGTTCTGAATGTTCGTGAACGTTTGCAGCTTTTAACCCGAGCAGTCTCGTTCAGCTGAATGTCTTTGTTTATTAAGATTTAAGAGTATTTATTTGGGCCAAATATCACGTACAGGATGTGTATTTTAATGTTTAATGATATATATTATTTTGGCTTCATGTATTTATGTAAATCTTTATTATTATTTAACAGATGTCATGTGTCATATTCAGCTTTTTCTGTCCTCTCGATGCAGGACGAGCTGTGCCATTTGTTTGCTTTGTTTTATCCGTGCAGCAGCACCGTCAGGTTGGGGGTTCGATTCCCACCGGGGGAGATGGTTTAAGTCTAAACTTTTACACATTTGGCTCCAACTAATCCGATTATTATTAAATATCCACAAATGAGACGAGAATGTTTGAGACAATCAGTCTTTAGGTCGTTGGCTTGAGTCGCTCCTGCTCTCCTCAAACTAACCAACAGATCCGAGCAGAGCGAGCAGGTTGTGACTGAATGAACGAATGATTGAATGAATGAAAAGATGAGGCTGTTGAACTGAAGCTAACGAGGTCAGGCGAGCAGGTCCGGGAGGGGCGGAGGCACTCGAAGCTCCTAAGAAGATTTACTCTTTGTCCGTCAAACATCTGAGAGTTTGCCCTTTTTATCGGATTCCTCACTTCCTCCGCTGTCTGACAGCAAACCGTCCATCTTGTAAGAGTCACCACAAAACACAACGAGCCCCCGAGTTACGGGGACACTTGAGTGCCGTGAGTGAACACGAGATATTAAAGGAGATGTGGAGACGCTCAGTCGTGTTTCCATCAATGTTTTTTTGTTGCATTTTGAAGCGTCGCATTATGACAAAGTTCAACAAAAATTTCACCGCTCGAGCTGCCACCAACGATCTTTTAACAACTTTTAACAACTCCTGATATTCACACAGTGGCGTTCAGACGAGTTGGTCGAATTTCAGTTAAAATTTCTTAATTTGTACAATGTGACGTGAGACTGACCCCGCCAGGCATGTCGCGGACGCAACGCCTCTTTGGTCCGTCCACCAGGAATGTTCAGAAGCGTTTCACCCGCCAGACTTTGTTACATTGCTCAGATTTGGTCATTGTTTCCTTGATTTCTGTGTTTTTACCGCGAGTTAGTCGTCTCGTTTGGCTGTTTTTAATGACCTGCACAGGGTGTTTTATTTTGAAAATCAACCGGATTCTCTATGCCGTTTGCACGTCTTACTTCCTGTCAGCTCGAGCTGCTCTGTGCAGATTCACGCCAGCTGCTCACTGCGTCCGTCAAAAATAAAACAGCACGGAAAGAGACGCCTCTCCACTTCGGGTGGGGTTTGAAACATTGACTAGCATCCATGGCTTTGAGACTCTCTGTGTTCTTAATTACACAAGATAAATCGTCAAACGTTGTGAAAATAAGTGGAATTAGTGTAAAAATACTCTTTTATCAGTTTGTGCACAAAATCTGAGAAATTTAAAGTCCTTCCCAGGAATCCGTCTTGCAGGGTCGGGTCAGCGCTTTGCACTTTTGTTCCCACAGACTCGTCATTTCCGAGTCTCTGAGCGTCTCTGCCGTCCCTCGGCCCCTCCCGGTGTCCCTGACCCGTCACCGTGTCCCGTTAAACTGCCGTTTGAGGGCGAGCAGCGAGCGGACAGATGTTGTCGGCCATCAGTGTGATCAGCAGCGAGGGGAAGGATTTAGTTGGTGTTAAGTCCACAAGCGTCTAAAAAAAGCAGTCGACTAACGTGTCCGTGGACAGTTTGTGTTGATTTCTTCTTCTCGTTCACTCTGGGGAATCTTCACAGATTTTCTTCATGTTTTAACCTCCAAACATGAGATAAATCTCTTTATTTGTACAGTCTCAGTGTGAGTTTGTGGCGCAGAGATTAAGCCCAGATTGAATCACGAACGTCGAGGTCGTGATCATCACAGGAAGGTCATCGGCGCTCTAAGCAGATTCGATGTTCTTGGTGGTAAAGTTCAATCCGTCACGCCGTCACGTGATCCATCTCTGGAAGTCTTCACTAGATCTGAAGCTCTCACTGCTTCTTTCGTCCTCGAGCTGTAATCAGTCAATAATTTACAGTCAAATCATCGTCAGGTTTGGCGTTTTATCGTGCGGTCGAAGGATTATCGAACAGATTAGAGTCTCTTTGCTCGGAGCTCGGACAAACAGTCTCTGGTTTTAGTAGTTTTGGTGATCTTTGGTGGATTTGGCTGTTTGTTTGGACCCTGAGCGACTAAAGAGAGTGGAAGTGAAAGTAAAGCTGCTTTGAGTCGGTCGCCTTGCCGACCCAGACATCTGACACAGTTTCCAGAGTACGATCACGTGACCGAGAGAGCGTCATAATAACATATAGAAGTAGAGATAATAAAAAAGGTCTGTCAGCTGAAGGGACAATCAAGTTGTCACAGAAACAGTTTAAACTTTAATGGATGTCCATGCCAAGATGTGTCGCCAAAGACGAAACCGCAAGTATTTCTGCTGCTGTGACAAATGTGACTAATATAACATGCATAACCACGTTTTCACTGATACATAATCACCATAAAAACAATCATCACCTTAGAATTAGCTTTTTATATCGACATATCCGTACACGGAGTCCGACATCTTGCGTCGCCATGTTTGTTACAGTAGCCCATTAGCGGTCAAATTTCACTACCAGATAACCAAATCTTACACACTGTACCTTTAATTGTCCAACGAGTCCAAAGTCTGCTGCACCATTAGAAGCTTTATCTTATGACGAGGTGCAGAAAGTCTTCTGAAGTGTGACCGAAGTAACAAAAGGTGCCATTGAGTTGCATTGTGGGAAATGTAGGTTTCAGTGGTTTTAGAGCTTGAAAGACTAAAAGTCTTTGATTTCGACTGTTCACTTCCTAATTTGTCTCTCGCCGTAGAAGTGACCGATCAAATCACCAGAGTGCCGTCTTTAAAGTGAACTAGTTAGATTTATGTCAGTTAAAAGAGATGCATACAACTTTAATCTGAACCGCAGACTGTCTAAAACCTGGACGTAGTCTCCGTGACTCAAACATGTTTATTTCTGCTGTGAAGTTGGACATTTTAACATGGGGACTTATGGAGACTGACTCACTTCTGGAGCCAGCCTCAAGTGGACGTTTGAGGAACTGCAGTTTTTGGCACAGGTTGTTTCTTTGTTTCCTTGGATGAATGATGATCACTTCCTCTTCATCATCTGTTTGTTGTTTTTTTTTATCTGCAGCTCAGTTTAAACTTTCTGAACCAGAAAATCTTGAACAACAAGAAGATTATTTCCTAATGTAGGTGTAACTTAATTACTTCCCCCAAAGGTAAGGTGATGATTGTGTGGCAGATAAGTGGTGACGCTTGGCACTGACAGTGTTGACTCATTTGAATGATGAAATCTGCTGCGTGAACAGAAACTTTCTGCACGTTTATTCAGACGGTTAGTTTGACTGTTTGCTTCCTCCGCTGACCTCGAACGCCCCGCTGTCGGACCGCCATCAGCAGGTCAGCTATTGTTGTGACTGTGATTTCTAAAAGTGTATTTTTTTCTGCTTTTGATATGAAAGAAAAGCTCCTGTAATCGTTCCTCCTGGTGTTTCTAACCCGCTCTGGCTTCCCTCTTTTCCTCCTGAGCTTACAGTCTTACAGTTTGTGTATCTGCTGTATGTTTCAAAGCGCTTCCCCAGGAGGCCTGTCTGCTCTGTGTGTTGTACAATAAAAGCAGTTTATCTCATACGTTTGTACTCACTGACTGCTGTTGGACTAGTCAGTAATATTAGCTGGCTGCTGTTTGTGACTCATGAAATTAGACATGATCCATGTAACGTGTTTATGTGCAGACTGACTTCTCTGCACACGTGTGGAAACTTTACCATCTGTTCAGCAGTGTTGATGGACGTCCAAAGAAAGTGTCCAACAGAGGATCAGACCCTGCCCTTTTCTGTCATCTGTTTCTTTTTAAATGGAACTCAGTTTAAACTTTAGTAACCAGAAAAACTGGATCTAAAGCCGCGAAACAACAATGACTGTTGATCTTTGGTTTGTTGGACAGGCACCCACACGTTCATAGGAAGAGACTGTCATTTTAAGGCTGTCTTTGGGACATGACACATCACAGTTTCCCTGCAGAGGAATGTGACAGTCTTACAGTTGTGTAACTGCTGTATTAACTGCTGTATGAAAGCTGTGCCTCTTCTAGATCCAAAGGTTGTGAGTTTGAACCCTGCTACGGGTTGACCGTCCTAATACATTTGCTCAAATGGTTGCATGTTGTATCTCCTGAACACTTTGTGCTAAATTTGATGGATATTTGTAGATGTGATGTCTGAGTGATCGTGACAAACCTGAGGTCATTTGGTTCCTTCAAAATGTGAGAGGATACATGACAAAGCATGTCCTCAACCTCAGGATACAACGGCCCTTTCCTACTCTTAAACCTTTGAATCTTTAACCTCTTCTTTGCAACTGAAACTGTAACTTTGCATTGGAAAAAAAAGTTTGTGAAACTTGAGCTGATGGCACAAACTTGGTGTCAAAATGGACCAATGAAATGAGAGATCTTTGGGGAAGAAACTGGTTTGCAAGGAAATCAAAACCAGGTCGGTTTAGTCCCACCAAAGCGAATCCAACAGGTCAATCACGCAGAAAGTGACACCACATTTGCCTTAGGAAGATTTGAGCTCCATCTGTTCGCCGTGAAGCAGATCATCTACAAATGTGTGGACGAGCTTCTAAAATATCTGGAAGAGCTGCAAGAAAAATTCATAATTCATGTGAAAGCTGACCCAAACGTAACATCTAAGGATTTAAAGAGCTCTCTTGCTGATTCTGGGACATGATGTGTGTAAGAAGGAAACTCAATCAACATGGCTTTAACACTGCGAACCACCAGAAGAACCTTCTCCTAACAGTTGCACATGGTGGTGGGAACATTAAGATCCAGACAACTCTACATTATCCAAAAAATCATGAGTTTTGAGGAGGTTTTGAGTTTTTGAGCAATGTGTTTTGCTGTAAATCCTCCCATCAGGACCAGTGACGTGTCTCCACTCAGCTGGACGAATGGCCTGTCTGCTGCCCTCGTTTCTTCCTCCCTCCTCCTCCCTCCTCCTCTCTCCTCCTCTCTCGGTTATTATTTCAGGCTGATCACTTCAGCTCTGCGCTGAGTTTCCTCTGAGCTCACAGCGGACTCGAACTTCCTCCTCCATCATCGTCTCTCTCATCGTCCGCTGTACCTCCTCCTCCATCGCCCTCCTGGCTCCGGCTGGGCTTCAGATGCTACACCTGTCCACCATGCGGGCTCTGATGGACAGCAGCTGGATGAAGTTTGGACCGGCCGGCCGGGACTCTTTGGACTGGTCGCCCGGACCCTCGGCTCTGCCGTCCACTGACAGACTGACACCAGTGAGTTTATTCATTTTATGGATTGTTAATCATTTAATCTGTGAAATGTGGGAGAATCACTTCATTATGAACGTTGAAAAGGTGTCTGAGGATTATCCGGTAACAGTATGGGCTCGCATACGAACCTGGATTAGCAAAATGATGTGGCATTTAGATTATATAAGAAGGTCAAACGCCAGAAAAAGTCCTGATCTGATTTGTTGGATGTTGGAGGTAATCATGGCGATGCAGAATTAACATCTTTAATCTTTAATTTTTAACTTTAAAGCCAGAGTAAATGTTGCTTTTCTCCTTTATATTTCTAAAATCTAAGACTCAACAAACAATGCCCGATGCTTTGTGGAACATAAAACATTTTAAGTGTGTCTAAAAGTACAAAAGAAAACAGGAAACAGGAAGTCTGTAAAATATTTAGTTCAGTGACTCTTATATTTAATGTTTTATTCAGCGTGTGTGTGCTGACACTAACCATCAGATTAATTCATGTAAAGAGGCCAACAGATGTTTATGGCTGACTGCGCCCTCTGTTGACCGAATGTGACTTCAGTATCCTTTTTAACACCAAACGACCTCACTTACAACAACCAGACGGTTTATTAATTTAAAGTCAAACATGAAAATCTGTGTGTGCGTTAAAATGATTGATATGGACGAGAGATGTCACAGTACACCGACATGCTGATATCATGTTAGGCGTGCAAATATGAAGTGATCCTCAAAGGCAGCGGTGCCCTCGGGGCAGCCAAGGGTTTGGTACTTTGCTCAAGGAGGTGAACTGGCACATCTCCAGCTCTCAGCTTTTTAGGACAGTGATAATAATAATATTAGTCTTGCTGCTGTATGTTTCAAAGCTGTGCCTCTTTTATATCCAAAGGTAGTGAGTTTGTGGAGTGTTGTTTGGAAAGGCAGCGCCATCCTCGGAGCAGTTAGGGGTCTGGTGCCTCCTCAAGGCCACCTTGGCAGAGCCTAGGAGGTCAACTCTCCAGCTACCAGTCCACACTTCACACCATAGTCCATGCAGGACTTGAACTGGCCACCCTCTGGTTCCCAAGCCAAGTCCTTGAGGACTAAGCTAACACACTGTAACCTCTTTGAAGGTCGTGGGGGTTGAAGCCAATCCCAGCTGACTTTGGGCAAAAGGTGGGGTACAAACTGGACAAGTCGCAAGTTCATCACAGGGCACATAGAGACAAACAGCCATTCACACCTACGGCCAATTAGCCTAAGACGGAGAACCCATACAGACAAGCCCTATATCAGATAGGACTGGCTCCAGCTCCCATGAGAAATGTCTTTAATCTATTCTCAGAATATCTAATCTAATCTCTGTGTGTCTGACTCACAGGACCAGAGCTCAGGTGAAGCCATCATCAGTGCACGAACCATCATCTACATCATCATAGCAACTGTCTCCTTCCTCCTCCTCTTCTTCAGTGCCCTTGGCTTCCTGGTGTGGCGCCGCAGGCGTGCCTTCAGCCTCAATGGCAAGCTGGGATTGGCCAACGTGATCGCACTGGAGGACCTGCAGGACCCGGAGAGGAACTGCGAGCTGCTGTCCTCTCTCCGGCGCACTCTCAGTCGGAGGGAGAACCAGGTGCCCGCCTCGAGCTCCGAGCAGGACGTGACAGACGGCGTGTTCCTCATGGTCTACCTGCCCTCGCCGTATGAACAGACACTCACCAGGATTGCCAGAGCTGCCAGCACAAGCTCCAGCTGCAAGGACGTGGAGCTTCTGCCGAGTCCTGGACCAGAGACAGGCAGCATGGGTGAAGAAGAAGGGACGAGGATGAATGACGAGACGATCATAGAGGAAGAAATCAAGGACTGAATCAAGACAGAGAGGACAAGAAGTAAAAGAAAAGACTGCCATCATCCAACCCACTGCTGCACCAAGACCTCTTTGTAGATCTGTATAGATATTTGGATGTGGTTTGGTTAACTGTGATCCAGAAGCTCGCATCCATCCATCCGTTCATTCATTTTTTTTGTGGTGGCAGCAGGTTTAGCAGGGGGTTCCAGACCTTCTTTCTAGCAACCCATTCCAGCTCCTCCTGGGGGACCCCGAGGCGTTCCCAGGCTAGATGGGCTACATGGTCCCTCCAGCAGGTTCTGGGGCTGCCTCGGGGTCTCCTACAAATCGGAACACCTCCAAAGGAAGGTGCCCAGGGGGCATCCTAATCAAATGCCCAAGCCACCTCAGCTGGCTCTTTTTGACTTGAAGGAACCACAGCTCTACTCCAAGCTCCTCACCCTCATCTCAAAGGCCGAGCCCAGAGACACCCTACGGAAGTAATTCAGCTGCTTGTATCCGCAATTTCATTCTTCCGGTCACTACCCAAAGCTCATGACCACAGCTGAGGATTGGAACGTAGATGGACTGGAAGGTCAAGAGGTCCCACTGAACCACAACGGTCCGGTACAACATCCACAGTACTGCAGACACTGCACCAGTCCATCTTGTGCTCCATTTCCCAATCCCAAAGGGAGTAATCCACTATTTTACGGCAGAGAACCACGACTTCAGACTTGGGATGCTGATTTGCATTCTGGCTGAGGCTCCTATTGGATGTGATTCTTCTTGAAGACTCAGGACTTCTATTGAGAACGATGGTCTTTTACAGGAATCAAACAGTCCACCAAGACCCCTGTGTGTACCCGCCGTCCTACAGCAGTAAAATGACCGAAGAAAGTGCAGAACTGTTTTTAATGCATCTTTTTATAGTGTACATAATTCTTTGTTGTTTTGTTTGCACCTTGGATTGTAAAATCTGGATTGAAGTCACTGTTTTTTACTCTTACATTATGTGTATTTTATCTGTAGATGAATGAACCCTGAGAGTTGTATTTCTCCAGTTTTGACCTTAAACCAACGTGAGCATTAATAACAGTTTTACAGTCCTTAATGGAAACAGGCACATTTGATTTTTGTATACTGATATTCATAGTTTCATATGTTGTTTGACCTCTGGATACAATGACAATAAAGTGGAGACCCTTTGGACTTTCTCACATCTTTCATACTTTCCACACAATCGTGTGTTCAGAGCTAGAGTGGTCAGTCGGTCAGGGTACTAAAGTATAATCCGTTTTTCTGTCAAAACCAAAATATGAAAAAACGGAAACAGTGCCCCCTTTTCCTTTTTTCGTTTTAAACCAAATACGGAAAAATGGATTTTGCTCTCAGCATCAAAAAAACAAAAAAACAAAACCAAATAACGGCCCAAATTTGGTTTTTGCAAATTCCTTTTTCGTTTTTTGTTTCTCATTTATTGATATGACGGCGGACAGACCGGAAGCGGAAGTGGCATGTAACAACCTCAAAATAAAAGTAGCGTGCTAACTTATTATCATGCATAATAAAGTAAAAAAAAAAAAAAAAAAACTTATTATCATACACTATTATAGGCTACCGTTCTCTTTCTACAGCCATGTATGGTTCACATTTATTTTAGTCAAGTGAAACTATAACAGCTGGTTGTTTTAGGAGAACGTGATACATAATTATTATTATTTTATCTGAGTGTGTGAATGCACATTGTGGAAAACTTTTACCCGAATTACATTCCCTGCCTAAATAAAGAGCATCTATAAAGTCACCAACAGAGGTCCCCATCACGCACAGTCAAGACTGACACGGCTTCAAATCACTAGTGTACAATTATGAACAAAACAAAACAAGATTTTTAGTGAACTAATCACTACCTAACAAAACATATCTCCCTCTAGACTTGCTGTCTCTGCGAAACAGAGATCAGCTCCATCACAGCTTCCTGGAAGGGGCGAGGCTGTTGGTTCACAGCACTGTCAAACAGACTCCCAAAGTCTGGGTAGGCTGCGTTGAACTGTTGTTCAGCACTGTCCTGGTTGAATTGTTATCTTGTGAAGCATCTTTATTAACCTTTATCCATTTAAACAAAATAAACGAGAGCAACAGCCATCTTTTTTTTCTCTTTGAAAGATGTTTTATATTGTTTTCATAATATTTAATGGCAATTTTAGAATACGAGTGTGTGTTATGTTGAAAGCGAGGCTGGGTGTGCCTATGAATATAGACTACAGTGAGTTGTTTTTTTTAGGTGCTGTGCTGTACAAGCAAATCATATTGTCTCTGTACAATGACAGAGACCTTTTGGTAACACTTCATAATACGGCCTGCGTCTTAGAGTGTACATCCCGTTCACTGATGTCCTACTTTGCCCGGACTTCCAGTGTAACTCCTGGTCATTGCCCGCCTACCTTCTCCACTTTTTCCTGCATAACTTACCACTTACCATAACTTAAGCCAGTTACCATGTAATTCGAGAAACTTACTTCTGAATCAGTTTAAGTATACTGAATGAAGTAGGGTATACTGTACACTACAAACAAATGCTCTTTGCTCATGGCAGTTGTAACAAGTCATTTTCATGTAAGTGTCAGAAGGCAAGCTTCACCCATATTCCAGGGATTTATTATGTTTTGTCTTACAGCCTACTTACTTGTATGATTTGGAATAAGAATATGTTGAGAAATGGATCTGTAGTATGGAAATTGTTTCATAACAGGCCGGCTGGAATACAAAGCAAACTTACCTCTCTAATATGCGCATTCATGGAAGTCTTGTATTGTCATCCCAGGTGTTGTGGAGAAATTGCTGAAGTCAAAGGTCAATGGTGAGGTCAGGAGTTCAGAAAGTGTTCAGGAGCCTCTGATGTCTTATGCTGTAATATTTATTGACGCTTGGCCAAGGAGAATTAGGCTACGTTCACACCGCAGTTACAAGTGACCTGAATCTGATTTTTTCGCTCATATGTGACCCATATCTGATTTGCTTTTGACAGTGTGAACAGCACAAGTCGCATTGAATCTGACATTTTCTAATCAGATTCAGGCCACATTTAAATGTGGTACTGAATCGGATACGTATCGGATTTTTTTGAATGCGACCGCAATCTGAACAGCCAGGTCGCATTTAATGCGACTTTGACGTCATTCTGACCCGCGCTGCACTGTTTAGTAAATGAATGACAAATAAAGTTGACTGAAAAGCGGGCGGGAGCCACATAATCAAAACAAACATGGAGGACAGCAGTGAAGCAGGCGGCCAGTGGAGGGACAGTGAGGTTTTAGACCTCATAAGTCTTTGGGGGGATGCTTTTAGCATTAAGCCATACAGTCCCACGTTACCGGTTGCCGTTGCCATGTTCGCTTCCGTAAACACCGCTGTGGCGTGATGTCATCAATGATCAACTGCGCATGCGGGTCACTTCAGGAGCGTGAGCTGTTCACACAGCAATCCGTAGACAGGCCGCATTTAAAGAGGTAATGTGAACAGCCAAACAAAAAATCGGATTTGAGCCATAAATCGGAATTGTGCATTAAGACCTGCGGTGTGAACGTAGCCTTAGAGACACTCTCATAGTGCATCAGAAGTGCCTGAGTCGGTCTCACATTCTGCCCAACTCGTGCTGGTGGATAGACTTTAAACCTCAAGATAACACCACAAATACTATACGCCCAGAATGAGACAAAGAGAATGTTTCTACCAAGGACGGTGTTATTGTCAGCATATTCTAGTCTGGAGACACAGATGTCTGTTTACGCAGATTGGAACGTCAGCGGCCAGCTATCTATTATGTCTATGAAGGCAGCAAGAGTCTCTTCGACCCTGGCCACCACAGTGTTGAGATAGACTGACACCTACTGCTCCCAGTCAAAGCCAAACAATTAGTACTGCCGAGGACCTCAAGGCCCACACGTGACCTCGTGTAACCTAAGGATAGAAAATTCCAGAACACCAGGACAAAACACAAACAATACAGTAATGTACTAATATACATCTTTAAATGCACAATAATGAGTCATTCAGAGAGTTATTAAATGTTTTTATTACAGACACAGAAACCACATTCTCCCATCCATACTCTGTAAGTACAACAATGTGAGGGTGTCACACATGGTGGTTGGATCACTCTTGATGAGAGATGTCCTTAGTGTGCAAGTAGGGCATACTTTTCCTGAAATTAGTGAGTAAGTAGGGCATACTTTCCCTGGAAGTACAGACTAATAGTGAGGACCGCACTGGATTATGAAATTAGCACTGTTCTCCCGTCCTTGGGGTGTATCTTGGC
Organism: Argyrosomus regius; assembly: GCA_946959425.1. Classification (NCBI taxonomy): domain Eukaryota; kingdom Metazoa; phylum Chordata; class Actinopteri; family Sciaenidae; genus Argyrosomus; species Argyrosomus regius. Next base: position 162,112 of record OX336894.1, read on the forward strand.
ACTCAGATGTTAACCTTTGGAACACAGTTACTTCAATGCTTCACAAGATAACAATTCAACCAGGACAGTGCTGAACAACAGTTCAACGCAGTAGGTGTTCACCTTCAAAGGAAATATTGAAACCTAGATATTTCGCTACTTCTTTTCATAATTGCAATTTATTCTTACTTACTTTGTGGCCCTGTTCCGCTAAGTATTTTAATAGCACAATAGTATCAATTTTGCAATCCTGTTCATTTTCTGGGGCTAGCAAAATATCATCAACGTACAATAATAGCTGGCTCCCTCTCGGGGGAGTGAATTGTGCTAAGTTAGATGACATCGTCATTGAAAAGATGGTTGGACTTTCACAATATCCTTGTGGGAGTCTTGTGAATGTATACTTTTTACCGCTATACTGAAATGCAAACCAAAATCGATCCTCCCCTTTGGACCACAACCCCTGAGGTAAATTGTTTAGTTCGAACTCTTCTTCAGCAGTTAGAGTGTATCAATCGGTGATGGAGTCTAGGCTAGTTTTCCCACTGAGGTGAACAGCCTTGACTGCCTGTGTGACCCAGTTCAAATGGGTACAATACACGTTCAATTTAGGTGCGAACAGCACTTTCCCTCCCAAATCTTCCAGTCACGGTTTGATCTTTTTACTTTTGAGATAAACCCACCCAAATCTTCCCACTGTGAATTAACTGTCTTTGAACAAGAAATGTGTGGTGTGAGGCCCCCCCTTAAACAGTTTAATTTCTGGTTCCTGGAGGCTCACCGCACAAGCACAATATCCTCTTTTGTCCCAGTATAGTTCAGTGAGAGTTACTTTACAGCTGGGCTCTTTAAAGAATTTATCATGATATTCTTTGTCTGGTCCGCGCTCGTGACGAAAGTACATTGTGCAATGTAACTCTTCGGGTGTGTGTGTTTCAACATTTTTCATCTCAGCAGGTTTTTACCAATTTCATTCCTTCTTGGGTTATGTTACTTGGTCCTGTTTGAATTAGATCTAAACTGTACCAGTAATTCAATGTTAGTCCTTCGCGCATAAATGTTTCTACTTCGTCCTCGTCATCACTGTCTGCTGTTTTTAGATTTACACGGCACGCTTTCATACCAGAACCATTTTGGTCTGGTACCACTGCTATCCCTAACTTCGTCATCAAATCTCTCCCTAAGAGGTTAACGGGACACAGATGTGATAACGCCACCGAGGCTAGTGCAGTTTTATTTGTTTCAGGATCGCTTATTTCTAGAGGTTTGGTCAAAGGTTCAACAGTTACATGCCCTGTGGCTGACCTAACTCTTAAACCGCTGTTTGGTTGCAAGGGAAAGTTTGTTCCTGTTTCGTTACATCATGTGTCTACATGACCTGCTTCTGGAGTTAGTCATGCAGTGTGATCTTTTCCCTTCCTGTCCTGCCCGGGCTCCGCTCCTTCGCCTCCTCCCGCTCCCTGTCCTCCCCTCCTCCATGTCCTCTTTAGAGCCTTGCAGTTTCTCGCGTAGTGTCCGAATTTTCCACAATTGTAGCATGAATCGTTATCCACTCCTCTGTTCTCACCGCCTCCACGTGCTCTCCTTTTCCTGTGGTTATCTCGGAAGAAAAGTTCACCAGTGTTACTATCATAACACAAAAATGTGTTTGTATCTTTTTTGCTTCAAATGTTTCTTCTGCATGAATTGCATAATCAATTGTTCTCTGCAATCCTTCATTTTTCCAAGCAACCAAATGTTTCCTTATGAACTGACTGATTTCTGGTCTGAATCCAATCATGAGTGTGTTCTTTAACTGCATGCTGCACGGACTGCTATCAGCATTATCTACAGGTATTCCGCTGTGTACACGGAACACCTTTTTCATTCTCTCAACAAAAAGTGGCTGTTTGCATTCTGACACCCTTGAGTAATTTGCCTGTCCTCTGTAATGTGCAACCACTCTTGCGAGTAGCGGGTCTACCTGAGCAGCAAAATTTGCATCACCAAATGGAATCAGTTCATTATTAACAAGGGGAGCCCAATTTCCCCTTATTTGGCACCATAGTTTTGGTGCTATTATCCTGGCTGCTCTTTCTACTTCTATAGCATTTAATCCAAAACTCCTGATGAGTTGATTCGTCTCTTCAGTAAAGGCTTCGCCATCCTCTTCAGGGCGAGTTATGGTTTTTGTTGCATCTCTAACATCCTGGTCTGTCCATGCTCTAAACACACTTACCGTGAGTGGCTGCTCTACTCCATCTACATCTAGGCCTGCTCTGGGGTTTGGTAATTCAATCATAGGTGTGATGAGAGTCGTGTCATATTTATTATCATCCAAATCTATCCCTTTGTAACTCTGTGTCTCATTCGTTTGAGTGGTGTGACTGTATACCGTACCGTTTCGTGTCTTTGCAGGAGATTGAGGGATCTGTGGAGCCATCTTTCTTTTTCGTGGAGTGAGTGGATGGGAGGCGGCGGAGCAGTTGGTGGTGCAGGAGGAGGAGGAGGAGGTGGTCGAGGTGCAGGATAAGGCGGAGGATCAGGACGGAGGCCATATGGCACGTACTCGTTATCACCCTGAGGGTCTCGGGCAGAAAACAAGACAGGATATATGTTAGATTGTTTCTCGCTGCTCTGTTGAGCTTCTTTCTGTTTACCTGCATTTTCTTGTCTTTTAGCAACTTTCTCTTCTTCCTCTCTTTTCCTTCTCTGAATACCGGCTTGTCTGGCTTCTATCAGCCACAACTTAGCCTGTAACAGTCCTTCGTTCTTTGACTTACCTTTCCTTTTCTCCTTCTCATTCTTCACATTCTTCAACATCTAATCTTCCTACAAAGTCATACTTCTCCTGCCATCTCTTGAGGTATTTAACATTATCAGGATTTAATGTTTCCATACGTTTGGCATCTCCACTATACTGTTCTATTTTACGACTCTGACAGCTACCCATTTTTAGAGGTTATTTATTCATGTATTTACTTATTTATTTATTTATAGTTTATTCTTATTCACATATAATAAAATAATTTTTCTTCCCTATACTCCCCTTAACAGCCAACCAGTTTGGATGGAGTTCACCCGAGCAACTGGTCCAATCAGTGAAATATGCGGACTTTCGTCTTTTTATTTCACTGAGACACCGTTAATAGCTATTACTATACTTATACTATATGGTATTTTTAGCATGTGTACAATTTATATCTATTTTAGGTATATATATAGACAAACACTAAAGCATGCTTTATCTTGGAGTCCTAGACTCCCAGTATTACCTTTAAATCTCTGACTTACAAGCAACACTATACTGGCGAAGTCCCTGACTTCTCTCGACGTCTTTTTGTTTACTCAGGCCTGAGGGAGTAAGTTTTCCTTTACCCTCCAAGTCCTCGACTCGGATACCTCTCAACCAGTAAGTGATCAAAATTCAACTTACCCTTTTCTTTCTCCTGAATTCCATGGGTCCGTCTCTTTTTTGTGGTTGGCCCCGTCACTGTCTCCTCTCTCAGCTGGTCCTGGCCTACGCCAAAACGGGGTTTTAAGAACCTCGTGGCAGAGGTTTTTTTTATTTTATTATTTATTATTTTATTTTATTTTTTTAGTCAATACACCTGCAGGTTTTTTTTTTCCAGTGCCGTTGCTTCCAGAGGAGAACAGATATTGGGGCCCCACGTTGGGCGCCAAAATGTTAAAAGAATTTCTTAGAGTGACCCTTCAAAAAGAAGACTGGATTCGAAGTATCAAAGTTTAAGTTGAATTTATTATTCTTGTACAAGAAGGAGCGTTTAACAGTGCAACACACAGAAGGGGTTACAGAGAAAAAGGCTCCCTGAAGAGCTTTGACAATTAGTTCTTATACACGCTGTCTCGGGCACCTCCTCATAGATACAGACAGCATCATAACGTCTTTTTCACTTCTCTAAAAAGTAGTCAGCAGAATATCCCTTGTCTAAAGGACTCCTCCCTGACCTGTCTCCGACCCTTGTTCTGTTCTGAACTTCCTCAACTTATGTAGTTGAACTTTATCTCTCCCTGCCAGCCTCAGCAAAAATGCAAACAAAGAGGAAGTGTCCACGAGACATGTAAGAAACAGAAACACACTCACACATTATATGATTTAATTAACATCTGAACCCCAGTATGATCCTAATTTCTATAACAAACATCATTTGGTTCATAACTATGTAATGGTTGGTTTGGATGATCTGAACGCTACACCCACATGACAACACTACAAAAGAAATGGCATCACTGTGATGTAACACAATAGCCTGTCTTAACCTGCCCCTCCTCCCTGATTTCCTGCAGCGTGAGGCCACCCCTCCCCACCCCCGCTCATCACTCTGGGTTGTTAGTCTGGTTGACCGACTGCCAAAAGCTACACTGCATGCAGCTTGGCTGCTTTTTGCACAGTCAGACACTCACAGACAGTCAGCATGGCTCTCAACATCCCGGGACTGGTGGTCACCATCATCTTCTACATGCTGGTGCTCGGGATCGGCATCTGGGCTTCCATCAAGTCAAAACGGGATGAGACCAGGAGGCAGGCAAACCATGCAGACATGGCCCTGCTGGGAAACAGACAGATCAGTTTAGTGGTGGGCATCTTCACCACAACCGGTGAGTTTAAAACGTTAAACAAACGTCTGTCTGTATTATGTTTGTACGGCTGTACATTTATTCATCTCCATTGTTGGATAATGCTGCATCTCTCAGCTGGGGTCAACTGTTATGGAGGGATTGGGGAGGGGAGGTTGGTGCTGGTCCCTGCTGAGATAGTCCGGGGTTGATGTTAATGGCAGGTTGGATGGAACAATCCAATCTGAGTCTGTTGAAGGACAAATTTAGTTTGAATACTTTAATGTCCTCTTCAAATGTAGGACAACTCAACACTGACCAACAATGTGATACATCCTGTCAAGGTTGCACTTAATATCACTTCGCCCATATAAACAATCACTTAGGTGTACTATGAAATATAGTTCCTTTTCTTAGTGTGTCTGAAATATGTGGAATATTTTACCTGCTGAATATTTTAAAACTGAATAACTAATTAAATATAATATAACATAAATCATTTGTATGCAGAAGCATGAATGGAATTTGTTTTAAGGTTTGAAGAGGGTAAATAAAAGTTGTTAAACTGTGAAACGGATGAAAAATGTTCATCATAACAGGTTTAATGTGTGTGAAGAACGTTGCAACTAGTATGATGTATATGAACATTTTGAAGTTTGTCGAGTTTTTTTCCATATGTATGAACGAGCAGATAAAAGTAAAAGTAGAGTGCAGAAGTATTTAAAGTTTATGAAGTGTTGAAAAAGGTCTAATTAGTCTGAACGGGATTTAAAAGTTAAACTGTGTATAAAGATGTGGAACATTTTATGGTTTGATAAGAGCTGAAAAGACTTCATATGCGTAATAATAATAATAATTTATTTAATTATTTTCAGGTTATTTTACATGCATGCAAACATAGTTATGAATATTATATTCCATGTCTGCCTTATTCTGAAAATAAAGGCCTCAAATCTTACACACTGCACCTTTGACTATCAGGACACCCCCAGGCCTACAGTAATTGGTTTAACCCAAATGTTCATCAGCCAATGGGAACTCGTTCCGTATATTTGAACCTGCTGGCTTACCATATATATTTCAGCCCTATGACGCCCATGGCGTACGCTGGCGGTTAAGATGAGTAGGACAGTTGGACGATCAATCAGAAGCTTTTTTTAGCTTTCTGAAATGTGTTATTAATTTTTTAAATGTTTGTAATTTGGGACAAAGATAGAACACGAGTCTCCATCAGTCATCTGGGTGTATTCCTGCTAGCTTGCCTTCAGAATAATGGAGGAACTCAAACTGTATGAGGAGTTACACTTTCGTCTGCCTGGTCCCACCGGTTGTCTGAAAGTTCAACAATAATTTCTTTCCAAGCAGCTTTAACCTTGACAGTAGATTTAATATTAAACGAGGCAGAGATAAATTTAAATAAAGATCGGACTGAATTTTAAAGGTTTGTCCGAAGGCAACAGAGTCGACAGTGAAGGAAACAGAAGAGGTGAGAGGATGCAAAGTTTGAGAAGATGTTCTTCCCTTTCTGTCCAAAACAAAGGGGGAATAGATGATTATTCGTGATGCAAGTTTTAGACGGTGATTAGTACAGTCCAGACTCCAGTCTGAAAATGTGAAAATAAACTGTGTTTTCTGTGCAGCTACCTGGGTTGGTGGGACCTTCATCATCGGCACAGCTGAGACGGTTTACGACCCAAAGTTAGGACTGATTTGGGCCGTGATGCCGTTAGCAGCAACGTTAGCTTTCACTGTCGGTAAGAGTCATTCTTCAACTCGAACTTTAATTCTTTCATTGGTTCAATTTTAATGTGACGTCTCGACTTCTTTAAATGCTTCAACATTTCACTTCATCCTGCACAGTGAAGCCAGAACAGATTATTAAGACATCCATCTGCCCGTAATTTAAGATAATTTTCTCTTCCTCACTGTCATAACCCTCTTTACCATCCTGTTTCAACCAGAGACAGTATGAAGAATGGATGTAGTCTCTGTGACGTCCCCACAGACTGTCTAAAACCTGGACGTAGTCTCCGTGATCTGTAATTCTTCTACATTTCTTTTTAAGGTGGTCTTTTCTTTGCTGAGCCGATGAGAGACAGGAAGTACGTGACCATGATGGACCCATTCCAGATCAAGTATGGAGACAGACTGACTGGACTTCTGTCTGTGGCACCGCTGCTGTCAGAAATTATTTGGGTGACGTCGACACTCATAAGCCTGGGTAACAATTTTTTGCTCTGTATGAACTGTGTTTTTACTTTGACCTCTCATTCTACATGTTTGTTGTTCTGCAATGTTCATTTACATTATGAAGTTTCAGAAGTTGCTGCCTCATTTCAGATAAATGTAACACCCTCTTTTTAACCCTGTAGACTCCGGTAGAATTAAACTGACAACCGTCAACGTCATAATAAAAACAGAAACAATTGTTTTTTATTTTAAAAAACACAACTCCCTCTTCAATATGATAACAAATACGTGACATTTGAAGCTTTTTAAACCCAGTTTAATTCAACACTTTAAAAAGTCAGAACAACCAACTCGGTCCTTCCTGCCGACTCTTCGGCGAACTCTCCCCCAGAAAACAGCCTCCATCTGGGCAGTGAGAGCCGGGTCAGTCCCTCTGTTTACTGATGGTGATGATGTGATGAAATTTAGAGCGACCCACATTGTTCTAACAAACAGTAATGTGGTCGTAGGTAGTTTCTTTGGCAACTTATATGAGAAACGATCTTTAAATTTATGTGGAAAGTTGGTGCAACCCAGTCAGTCCTCCCTGCCGACTCTTTGGTGAACACTCCCCCAGAAAACAGCCTCTGTGTGGGCAGTGAGAGCCGGGTCAGTCCCTCTGTTTACTGATGGTGAACTCACAATGTCTTCATCTCTTTCCACTCTGCACGGTAGGTCAGGATCTCCCTCACAACACAATCTGACAGATTCCAGAAGACTGGAAACCCGAGGACGATTTTTAGATTTACAGAGGAAACTTGGCGGAAAGCCACCAAAATAAGAACATAGATATCAACGTAATGATGCATATTTCTGGTTCTGGTTATTGATGACAACTTAAACTATCTACAACACAAAGATCAGGACTTTATTTTCCATGTTTAAGTCACTGGGAATGATTTTAAAATGACAGGCACTAAGTGTGTATCGCAACTGTGTGTGTGTTTCATAGGTGTAACCATGAGTGTGATCCTGGATCTGTCCTACGCCGTGTGCATCTGGATTTCTGCCGCCGTGGCCATCATCTACACCCTGCTGGGAGGTCTCTACTCTGTGGCCTACACAGACATCATACAACTCAGTCTCATTTTCATCACCTCGGTAAAGTTAGTTTGGAGTTTTATGTCAAAACTCTCCATAAACTCCATAATTCCCATAATTACACCTTACTTGCATATTAATGGTGTATCGCTCTCTCCTCAGTGGTTGTGCGTTCCTTTCATCTTCATGAATCCGTCCTCTGTTGACATCACCACCACATCGTTCAACCACACCTTCCAGGCGCCGTGGGTCGGCACTCTGACTGCAGACAGAGCCTGCAGGTGGCTCGATATCTTTTTGCTACTGGTAAGGTCTGGGCTGAGGCTAATCAAGACAAATACATGATCAGTTTGGACGCTCGATAGCTAATTAGATGATCAGCTGCAGCACACTCATCAGCATGTAAAGTTACCTGAAAATGCCGCGTTGGTCTGTTCACTGTAGATCTGCATATGAATGCAGAATCTGTACGCAAGGGACTTGCAAAAGCTTTGTGTCTCACTCCCCTGCCGGTGCTCAGCCTGCCAGCTGCTATCAGTTAAACACAGATACTGACATGCCCCTGTTGAGACTTTAAAAGATATCTGATGATTTTATGTTATCTATCTATATCCCTCATGAATCTCATTGCAATTATTTCTTTGCCCTACCCAAGAGTATAGGAGACCTCGGTTTCCAGGACTTCCACCAGAGGACATTGTCCGCCTCTTCCTCTGCCACAGCCAAGTTGCGATGTTACGCTGCAGCGTTTCTCATCCCCGTATTTGGAATTCCTCCCGTGCTCATTGGGGCAGTGGCTGCATCAACGGGTAAAGCAGTAATAATAGTAATAATGGAAATAGATGCAACCCAAAGAACCAGTACACTGAGCATGTTGTCCATCACCATCATATCCTTCACACATACTGGCTGCCATAGTTTGACCATTTAATCCTGTACCTCTCTTATTTCTTAGACTGGAACCTGACCTCGTACGGTTCACCGCCTCCATTTGAACGAGGTCAGACGGGTCTGATTTTACCCCTCTCCCTACAGCACCTAACCCCGCCCTACATCTCCGTCATCGGCATCGGAGCTGTGGCTGCTGCTGTGATGTCATCAACTGACTCTGCCCTGCTGTCTGCAGCCTCCATCTTCTCCTCAAATATCTACAAGAAGATCCTGAGGACCAAGGTACAGGTGGAGAGAAAGATGGAGGATGAAGGCCTTTGCGTGATTCCACCCTCAGATTTTTAGATTACCTGCAGATCACAAGTAGAACAATATAGCCGTGTTCAGACTGTTGAAAATGCAGTCCCCCATTCATTTGTATGGTGCTAGTCTAGTCTAGTCCCAGAAACAATAATTGTTGCCCCAAGAGGCGAACACCCTCTATCAAACGAGAGAAGATCTAGAAACTAATTTACTGATCTGCTACTTCTTCCCTTATCATCTTCCCTTTTGTTTCTTTTCATTGTAGGCATCAGAAAACGAGATCCGGTGGGTAATCCGTGTCGCTGTGGTTTTATTCGGTCTGGCCGGTACGTCACTCACCTTCCTTCACACAGGTGTTATGGCTTTCTGGGTCCTGGGTGGAGAAATCGCCTACATTTTGATGTTCCCGCAGCTGGTCTGCGTGCTCTTTTTCAACATCTCCAATGGTTACGGCGCCATGGTGGGCTTCCTGGTGGGGCTTGCTTTGAGACTTTTGTGTGGAGAGCCTTTGTTAGGGTTACCACCTGCCATCCATTTCCCAGGATGCACCCTTGAGGATGGCGTTTACGTTCAGTATTCCCCTATCAGGACTATTTGTATGCTGGCTTCTTTTGCCACGATATTGCTGGTCTCCTACCTGACTTCTCTACTCTTCAACAAAGGACTGATACCTGAGAAGTGGGACGTGTTTCAAGTTAAAGTCCAGCAACCACCACAAACACAAATACCAACAGGCTGTGCCAGCGGCAACGAAAACCACAACTCACAACCTCCATGTGAGGATGGCGGAGTCTCAGATCCAATGTTGGAGTCAACTTGTTGAAATTCACATAATGATAACATGATGTCAATGGACCACTCGTTTCTCTGAACAAATTGGAGGAAGCCAAAGATGAATTTTGTGTAGAATGATCAAAGAAAAAGAACAAAAACCTTTCTCAGCATCTTATTTTAATAAAAGGTCAGTTCTAATGAGTACTGAAGATGAAGGGTATGCACAGTCTTTCTTTTGCCAAATATCCATTTCGAAGATGTTCTCGAGCTTCAGGTGATCTTAGTCAGGGTTTGTCCAGTTGTCATGAAATTGTAATTTTTATCCTACAATACCTAATACGTGATCAGCAAAGTCATTAGCATAGATCCTCTGGGAACCATCAACATCTTTATCAAATGTTGTGCCAAGTCATCACGTAGATGTTGAGACGGTGGGATGTTAGGTATGTCTGTGTTGCCTTTGAGTTGCCCAATGGGCTTCCCCAGCGTTGTTGTTGTTTAATTTGGAGATCACTTATCGTCCGGTCTTGGTGTTTGGTTTAGTTTAGATATTTACCTTTCTTTAGTTTAGGAGGCCATCTCTCTATCTTCTGTTCTTTTTGACTGAGATCTCCAACCCCCAAACACCTTTCTTCAAAATAAAGTAAAATGAAGGTTTTCTCTTGTTAACTGGTGTTTGCTTCCTTTAGATGTTTCAGTCTCCAGTGGAGCCTTTGTTTGTTACTGAGGCTGTAACAGAGGAAAGGTTGGGGGATCAGGAAAGTGGGTTCATCCTTGGTAATCCATCCCATGGTTTTCATAATATGGACCAAAGTGGAGGACCAACTGATAGTGAGAGTCCTATCTCTAGACTAGAGACATTTTTCGCTTTAAGTTTTAAAATGTAAAGTAAGTAAAGCTCACCTCAGGACATGACCTCAGTGTTCATCAACCTCCTTCTCTTGATTTGATGCAAGTTAGTTTCACAACTGTATATATTGTGTATAAAATCTGATCCAGTTTCACCAAAATCACTGAATAAAGTTCTAAAGTTGTAGGCGCGGACATTGATGACTGTAGCAGCCCTCACAGTCACTCATAAGCTGTGTCCCAGTTCAGGGGTTGCATCCTTCGAAGCACGCATTTGAAGTCCGATTACGTCACAACGCTGCGCGAAGGCTGTCCCAATTCGAAGGCTCCTTCAAATGCATCCTTCAAATGCGTCCTTCTTTTCCCTCTTTTTGGAGGATGCACCGGAGTATCCTTCGCGGCCTCCCATATCCCAAGATCCTTTGCGCGCCGCTGTTCAGTGCCGGGAAAATACAAGCCCAAGCGGTGAAGAATAATACCTAATAATGAATAATACATTTAATAATAATATTAAAAGTAAGTATTGGGTTTTTATATTTAATTACTTTTACTTATTACTACTTATACTTTTACTAATTACTTATATTTTATTACTTTTATTATCCCTGCTTTATTTCCAGACTGTAAAACTGCAAAGTCTAGTTAAACGATTGGATTGAATAAAGAGCTACGTTTAGGATTATCACTATTATATGTTATACTTCATTCTTCTGTCTTATTCTTTCTTCTGTCTGTTTTTTCTTCGTTTTCTTCGGCTACGTCACAAAGCACCAACTGACGGCAGGTGACGCAGCTGGTGACGCAACCAGGAAATGCTTCGAAGGTCCCTCAGAAGGAGTCGCCCTCGAAGGCCGCGGAGGCCGTGTCCTCCGAAGCATGCAGCCCCTGAATTGAGACACAGCTATAGACTGGATCAAACAGGAAGCACTGTTTGAACTTTGAACTTCAATCAGTCTGTGATGTACAGCACAGGTGAGGACACCTGAAGAAATGACAGTATTTTAGCGACCCCGAGTGGCAGCTTGGAGGTAATGACTCAAAGTATAAAATTAAAACTTGGGTCACAAATACTCCAATACTTCCAACAACCTAGTTCAGATAAGTAAATGTAAACTGGGGAAGTTTTCGTATTTTCTTCCCATTTACTACGCACCTTTTGTCCTCCCGGGTCAAACTGACCCGATCTGTTTTGACTGCTTATAAAGCATGAGGTATAAAATGATCACCAAATCTTTTTGTTTCACCTTTTTAGTGAACTTATTTCCAACATATTAACATATATTTTATACTTATTTTTGTAATTTATGGTATGACAGACGTCATTTACATAAAATTATACCTCATTTTTGAGTAAAAAAATTGACCCGGGAAGACCACAGATGCTATAAATTTTAATAAAACACACATAATTCAACAAAATTAGTCATAATTAATTTGACTTGCAAAGACCATAGTGTGGAACCATCCATGTCATTTTCAGCCAATTATATGGAAGAAAACCAAAGTTATGACATATTAACTTTTGAAAATGGGTCAAATTGACCCGAAGACAACTTTTTTGGAATAAAAAAAAAAAAAAAAAGTCTGTAGATTTTGAAGTGAAAAACCATGAGTGTAAAAGACAATAAAAAATCTATTTTACATATTTCAAAACCTTTGTTTATTTGGCATTTTAAGGGAAATAATACAGAATAAAGTCGTATTTAATATTAGAGAAGTACAAGCTACATTTTAAAATATGAATAAAAACTCCAACCTTAACCGTGAAGTAAACAGTACTAATATCCTTTTACCGTTCTGCAGCTTTGTGTTGCATTACTTCTGTTATTGTATGTGTGATAAAAACACATCAAAACTGCAAAACAGTGATATGAAATAATAATATGCAAATTGTGACAAGCTGACAGCTCCGGACTGTACGCGTACAGTCAAACCTCTTTTGTTTCCCTTAAACAAATCCAACTGTCATAAACAAATAGCTGAGTATAAATAATTCGATCTTAATCATGCAAAAAGAGACAATACTTTGAATAACAAAAATAGAGCGAACAAAGAAGAGAGTAGGACTGGTATCAAAATGAAGGTGGAGTTCGTTAGAAATGTTCGTCCTAAAAATAGTTGGGATATGCAACAGAGTTTTCTGTGGTATTAAAACAAAGAAGAATCAGCGAGCCAGGACGCCTAAAACTCACTGATCAACACGTTACACTAACTTTGCTACTTACATACAGTGGTGGCCAAAATTGTTAGAACACCTGGCAGATCTGAAAATATTGACGTTTTTTTTCCCTCCAAAACATGATTTCATTTCATAATGTTCATCAAACATGCAGATGGTTACTCTGAGCACAAATATCAGATGAAGTGAGTCCAACTTTTTAACTTTAATATTTAGTATATCCAGTGTCAGGAAGTCAGGATGCTCACAATAATCCATGGGAGAAGTACGTAACGCTTTACGGCACTAAGTCACACACCACCAACTATTTCACTGATTTTGGTGAAACTGGATCATATTTTATGGAGAAAATGTTTTCTGGTTTTCCCTCTGATGTCCTCCGGCTGCTCCGCCTCAACTCTCTGTGATTTACAGAGTTTCCTGATGGACAGTGAAGTAAACTGCTGACAACTGTAGCTGCTGTTAGCTCATGTTAGCTCAGTTTGTTTGTTTGTTGTTTGTTAGGAGTGTTAGTGTTTGTACCACAGGCGTTTTAGACCACCGGGAAGAAGAAGAAGAAGAAGAAGAAGAGGTTTTCAGGCTCGGTGGTCAGTAGCATCTATGGACATAATGGCAGAGGAGAAGAGAGCGAAGAGGTCTATGGCATTGTGAGTAGGAGAGAGAGCATGGAGGTACAGACAGGGCTGTAGGGGGAAGAGGAGAAGAAGGATGGCAGAGGTGACCTGATCCAGACCAGGTTGTCGAGACGCAAATCTAAAAATCAAACGTACTGGTGGCGCTAAAGGAAAAGTCAGAAGATGAACAAGGACAGTGGGTTTCACCCTCTGGGGATCATGAATGTCTGCAAAGTTTCACACGTTCAAACAATGTACAAAGTTCAGCGACTGTTTTATGTTTTTCTTTGATGAAATGGAACAAATTAAAGCTCCATTTGGGTACTTTTATCTGATAAACTAACAGAGTTTAAATCATGTTGATGCTGCACTGACTTGTCATCAGGTGAATGGTGTTCAGCTGTTCTCACACTATGTAACCTACCACAGTGGGATTACACTCTGAAACTGGGGGCAACAGATCACAGCAAATAAACTCATTCCTACCAGATCTATGAATAAAAACATAAAAACCATTAAACAGGATTGTAATATATGTTAAACTTCTTTCGTGATGACTTTGTTGCTCTGATATCGTTCACATCTCTGTAACGCCTCTTCAGATTATTATCAACTTAATGCGTGCTACCGTGCTCACCACATGTGCTATACACTTCACTATACACTGTTTGGATGCCGAGGACATCAGACGTTGGCAAAGCAAACTCATCCAGGTGAGCTTGTTCAGCTTTTTTTCTGATGTGTTAAATAATAAGTGAAAATGAAAATGAACCTGAAAACTGTAACAAACAGAGTTTTTATCATTTTGTGACGGTTTAACAGAGACGATCTGAGAAAATAGGAACAGCTAAAAACATGGAAACAGGTGAAATGACGCAGTATATTGATGAAAATAACTGACATGATCATTCACAATGAAATCCTTATTATTATTTATAATATCATTATGCTTTGTTAATCATTAATCCACTGAGTGTTATTTATAGTGATGTTTTCTGGGAAGTGATGACAGCTGAGATATGCAAAAGAGCTGTCTGTTGTGACAACGTGAGATCACAGTTATGATTCAGTTAAAGATAATTTAGTGAGATGAAAACATGAATTAAGTCGTACTAAAACTCTGATCCCAAAAACGTTCTGTAAGATAGATTTATTCCAGAGGACACAACGTCCAAACAGGACAGTTTCTTTCATGACTTGTACAGTCATGTTGCTTTTTAATGCAGCCTGTGCTACCCGATGTGTCGGAGGTCACGGACATTCAGTGTTGGTTTTGGCCCTTGCCCCTCACGTGCAGAGATTTCTCTGATTCTCTGAATCTTTGAACGATATTCTGGATTGTAGACGGTGAAATCCAGAAATTCATTCAAATGTTCAGTTTCACAAAGTGTTGAACCTCGGCCCATCCTCGATGTGAACGACTGAGCCTTTCGAGGGCCGCCCCTTTCATACCCGATCATGATCACCTGTCAGCAAAGGACCTGTTTACCTGTGGAAGTTTAAAGAACTTTTTTGAAATTGGGGTTGTAGTTAGCTAGTTACACTGTAAAAACTGTCTGTAGATTTTATATCAAACCACGACAGTAAAAGATTGGAAAATATGCCGTGAAGTATGACTATGTTTTCCTGTATGCAGTAAAACTTGTTACATATTTGAAAACCTTTATTTATATGACATTTTAAGGGAATTTCTACAGAATAAAGTAATGTTTTATATTGTATAGAAAAACACTGTAATAATTAAATGGCATATTTTACTGTCATAATTTAGCAGTTTTTCACCGTAAAATCTTCAAATATTTTTAAATTTGGAATAAAACTGTAATATTAGAAAAAGTTATATTATGGTATTACAAAATATTATATATTATATATAATATTAATATTGCATTATTTTTTACTGTCATATTTTATGGCAAGACCTTAATTTATACAGAATGAAGCAATATTTAATTTTGGCAGTTTTTCACCATAAAATCTGGAATAAAACATCAACCTTAAATGTGAAATCATCAGTACTAATATCCTTTCTTATTACTTTTATCCTTTATTATATTTTTACAGTTTCAGACTTTGCTGACAGGACACTGTAAAAACAGACATGACATGAGCACAGATGAGGACGACATGCAACAAAGGTCTGAAACATTTTCATGCCAAGATAAATGTTTGTTTGATCTCCAACAGGTTTCACTGAAGAATGGACAGTAACATCACCTGTGATGACAACAGTTGCACCAAAGCCACCTCCAACGAAAATGCTTACTTCATCTTAGATGTGTACCAACGCACGATGATTGCTGTCACCCTTCCTTTGACCATCTGGGCCATCTATACTACTTGTTCTCAGGTATGTACATTTATTATATTATTCTTATATAGTTATTTACTGATTGTCTATACAGTTTGTCTGTCTGTAAAGGATCTAGTCCAACAGCAGTCAGCCCAGCTCGGCGTCTGTCTTTCAGCCTTTTATTTCACCAAGCTCTCACCAACCACTAAAAGTCAGTCCCAGATTTACTCTTGTCCGGCGGCTTCTTGCTCGCTCACTCTCTCCTTTTCTCTTCTTAGCTTCCTCCATCAACGTCCTCTTCACTCTCTTCTCCTCTGCCATTATGTCCATAGAGGCTGCGCACACGCAACGCGTGTAATTAGGGAACCGTCACACTTTCTGTTTAACGTTGAGCTACGTGCTAAACATCATCGTCTTGTTTATGTTTATTGACGTTTTCTTGCAGGTGCGAAAAGGTAACACTGCTCTGATCTACATCATCAACCTTTTCATCTCCGACCTCATTCAGCTCTGCTGCTCGATCGCTTTTGAGACAACAGATAAGAAACAGGATGGATACAAGGTCATCAATTATATGTTCTACTTTGGTATGATGGGCAGCATTTTCTTCATGGTGTGTGTCGCCATTGAAAGGTAGTTATCTGTGTATCTGTGTGTAGCTTCTGTGTTTGACTGTACTATATATTATATTACTACATAATGTGTGTCCATCATGTGTTACAGGTATTTGGTCATCGCCTGCCCACTGTGGTACCGCTTCAGACGAACCATCAAGACCTCCGTGATAGTCTGTGTCGTGGTCTGGGTCCTTGTTCTCGGTTGTCTCCTTGGTTTCATCTTCTTGTCTAAGTATCCAATCATCTCCACCTCCGTTTTCCTCTTTCCCATCCCACTGTTAATATTCACCCTGGGTGGGACCCTTAAAGGCCTGTCTGTCAGCAGTGTCCCCTCCGATGAAAAACGACGAATTGTGGGAGTTCTGGTTCTGGTGCTGCTCCTTTATTTGCTCGGGTTCCTGCCCAGAACCATCTACTTGCTGTTCAAACAAGTAGATGAGCCCACATTTGAAAACAGAGTGGTGTCTGTTGGGTTCCTCAGGTTGAATCCTCTTGCCGATGTATTTCTGTATCTTTTCATGCGTAAAGGGTTCGTAGACAAGGTTTCAGCCTTGTTGTGTTGTTGCAGAATGGGCAGAAATGACACCAACAATTTACCAGAGAATCATGTCAGCATAAAGACAGTCAGCTCCATACAGGCACAGAAAGAAACTGAAGGAGAACTGACAGAGACAAGACAGATACCGTCATCTACTCATTCCCAATTAGACGCCAAACTGTAGAGAAAGGGAAGCATTGCTTTGACGCTCCTGTGGGAAATCTCCTCTTCCCGGGTTTTTCCCCAATAAAATCTCAGCTCAGACAAACATGTTAACTCTGGAAAATCTGGAAATTGTCCTACATAACTAGTAGAAAAAATCCCTCCACTGTCTCCAACTCATCCAAAACTGAACCTTGAGACATGATAACATCGCACCGATGAAACAGTTTTGGTCTCTATAGCTAATTTCCCCGTTCATGACAACTGTACTGAGGGTGAATTTATATACAACTCACCTGTTCAGATTATATTAAGGCTTAAAGTTATGCAGAATTAAGAGTGTGGACGCTTTGATTGACAGGTTCAGGTTCAGTAACCAGGCTTCATTCGGCCCCGTCAGGTTCGCCGATAATCCACGTCCAAGAGGCAGGAATGCCAAGATGGCGGTGGCCAGAGACACCTTCAGAAACCTGAGGGCGTCCATTCTTTATACTGTCAGTGATGGCTAATTTCAAGATTTTATTGATTACTGATGTGGAAGTGAGGATAAGAGGAAGTCCAGCACGAGTCTATAAAAGTTGAAGGAGCTTCATGTTTGGTGACGGTTTAACTTTTCACTTGAATGGGAAGTTTTCTGTTTGATTTTTTTCTGTGCAGTTTTTAAAGAGGGGCTGAGTGGTCGTGCAGCCATGTTGCATGTTTGCTTCATCATGAGTCACTTTAGCTCGCTGTGTAAATTGAACGTTGTAGAACAGTTGTGATCTGGTTCAGATTGGTTTGGGTGTAGTGGTGTTTCAGTCATATTTTGCTGACCTGTTTTGTGACAGTATGGACTAATAATTTTTTAAACATCAAATATTAATTAATTTATTTTTAAATTTTATTTTAACCCTTAAATTTCCATTTTATGGTCTAAAAAACACAAAAAATATATTTATTTTCAACATACTTCATGCAAACTGGATTATTTATGGTTTATTGCAGCTTGGTATATGTGAAAGATTAGCAGCAACATTTATTTATTTTAAAAATAATATTTATTTATTTATTTTTTTAATGTGCTCTTAAAAAATCAAGCTATAACAACGTTGAGGAGATGGTGGACTCTTTGATTTCATTGATGTTTTATGTGACTCTCTTTGTGTAGTTTTGTAGTTTTTAGTTCATTGTTACTGCGGTTTGTTTTAAACGTGTTCTGCTTCATTGTGAAGCTCTTTGTAAGCGTGTTCTGAAATTATAAAATAAATAAAGTTTATTCTTATTGAACACTTCACATCTGAACTCTGTTTGTCACATATAATCATACCGGTACATGGTAGATGGTTAACATGCAGCTGTGAACATTTCAAGACGTTCCAGCTGTTCATCAAACCTTCGACCTCCTTATACGACTTCCTCAGATAAATGTTTGGTGATCAGAACTTAACAATCGAGATGAGTAAAGGCCGACTTTCTTTCTCACTGACTGGGTTCTTCATCCGGCAGGAGAAGGTTTGAAAATTAAATAACTCCGATCTGGGGACCTCCAAGGTTTTTCCATAGTTCTGCTCCTGACCGTTCTTTGTCCAGGTGTAGGTGACGGGTTCAGCCTCTTCAGTTTCTCCCTCACAGATCAGTGAAGGCTTATTGTCCTGCTGACCGAGCCGGACTTTAGGCTTGGGCACTTCCTTGATCACTTTAACGTCATAACTGTCATTATAGATCCTATCGTTAATTTGTAGAGAGTACAAACCAACGTCAGCTTTAGTCATCTTTGTGATCTCCAGACGTCCAGTGGTTACGTCCAGGGTTGTGCGGCCGACAAAAGAGTCGTAATAAGTCAGTTCAACCTCATTTTCTACCCACTCAGCCAGCAGGTAGTCATTGTGTTTCCACAGGATGTTGGTGATACGTTCAGAGACAGAAGGCTCCAGAACCATGTTTCCACCTTCCACAAAGTATTTGACGTTGACTTCGGTTTGAGCAAAGTTCAGCGCCGCCAACAGCAGCAGCAGCATCACCTGTTTGTCCATGTCCACAGGTCAACACGGGCCTGAAATCCAAACACAAAGTGAGTAAACAGTCAGAGCTTCAGACGCTGTACGTTTGAGTTCTTTGTAAATCAGACTCACCTCTTCACAGTTCCTTTAGTTTCTGTAGCCGAGTTGCTTCACAACGTCTCACTGCTCGATGTGCTAAAATTCACTATTTGATCAAGTCCTTCTGAATACGCATACGGCAGGGGGTGGAGTCAGATATTTCCAGCCAATCACAGGAGTAGTTTTTGAGTTACATAAGAGCTCCTGTTGAACTCTGACACTTCATTTTTTGGTAACACTTTATTTGGATAATCGGCCCACAGATAGTTTAAGATGAAGCAACATTTGACCTGTTTGACTTTGTCTGTCGATGTTTAACAGATCAACTGTCCATGAACCAAAACCTGAAGCACGACTCAACAAAGACGCTGTCCAAACGTTACAAACACTCGATGAACTGTCCAAACGTCCACATACACAAAACACTGATAAAACAAAGTCAGACCACAGACTGAAACTAAAGACTACAGACTAAAACCTGGACGTAGTCTCTGTGACGTCCACACAGACTGTCTAAAACCTGGACGTAGTCTCCGTGACGGGGACTGAGCGGGTCACAGAGACTTTTAGCTGAAAAATTTATTTGAATTCAGATTTTTTCTTTTTCTTTCATTCTGACGACGGCGATGATGACGACGATGACGACAACGATGATGATGATGACGACGACAATGACGACGATGGTGATGACGATGATGACGACGATGATGACGACGACCACCATGACGATGATGGTGACGACAACGACAATGACGACAACCACCACAACAATGATGGCGACGACAATGACGATGACTTTTTTTCTCAAAATTCAGATTTTTTTTCTTAAAATTCTGACTTTTTTAAAGAATGAAAGAATTATTGTGACAATGATGACGAAGACGATGATGACGAAGACGATGATGACGAAGACGATGATGACAACAATGACGACGATGATGATGATGATGACGGCGATGCCAACGATGATGACGGTGACTACAATGACGATGAAAATTCTGACTTTTTATCTGAAAATTGACTTTTTTTCTCAAAATTATTTTTTTTCCCTCAAAATTCTGATTTTTTCTTAAAATTCTAAAGACTTTTTTAAACAATGAAAAAATTACTATGACAATGATAACGAAGACGATGATGATAACGATGATTTTTCTGAAAATTGACTTTTCTTCTTGAAATTCAGCCTTTTTTAAAAAAAAAATCAGACTTTTTTTTTCTGAAAATGTATTTATTTTTCCTTAAAATTCTGATTTGTTTTTCTGAAAATTCTGACTTTTTTAAAGAATGAAAGAATTATTGTGACAATGATGACGACGATGATGAAAATTCTTTTTTCCCTCAAAATTCTGACATTTTTTCCCTCAAAATTCTGACTTTCTTTCCTCAAAATTCTTATTTTTTTTCCTCAAAATTCTTATTTTTTCCCTCAAAGTTCTGACTTTTTTTCCCTCAAAATTCTGACTTTCTTTCCTCAAAATTCTGACTTTTTTCCCTCAAAGTTCTGACTTTTTTTCCCTCAAAATTCTGACTTTCTTTCCTCAAAATTCTGACTTTCTTTCCTCAAAATTCTGACTTTTTTCCCTCAAAATTCTAAATTTCTTTCCTCAAAATTCTGACATTTTTTCCCTCAAAATTCTGACTTTCTTTCCTCAAAATTCTTATTTTTTTTCCTCAAAATTCTTATTTTCTCCCTCAAAGTTCTGACTTTTTGTCCCTCAAAATTCTGACTTTCTTTCCTCAAAATTCTGACTTTTTCCCCTCAAAATTCGGACTTTTTTCCCTCAAAATTCTGACTTTTTTTCCCTCAAAATTCTGACTTTTTTTCCCTCAAAATTCTGACTTTCTTTCCTCAAAATTCTGACTTTCTTTCCTCAAAATTCTGACTTTTTTCCCTCAAAATTCTAAATTTCTTTCCTCAAAATTCTGACTTTTTTCCCTCAAAATTCTGGCTTTCTTTCTCAAAATTCAGATTTTTTCTTAAAATTCTGACTTTTTTAAACAATGAAAGAATTATTGTGACAATGATGACGATGACAATGATCATAACGACGATGAAAATTCTTTTTCCTCAAAATTCAGATTTTTTTCCCTTCAAATTCTGATTTTTTTCCCTCAAAATTAATATTTTTTCATCATCGTCGTCGTAATCATCATCGTCATCGTCATCGTCGTCGTTGTCATCATCATCAGAAAATAGTCAAAATTTTCTCAAAATTCTAACCTTTTTTTCTCAGAATTTTGTCTTTTTTTCTCAGAATTCTGAGAATAAAGTCAGCTCTCAAATACATTTTTCACATGTGGCCCTAATCCTCTTCCGTACATCTTCACACTTTGCTTTGCCTGATTAAAAAACTTCCTCTCAGATGAGAAAAACAACAGCAGGAAGTTAAAGTTAGTTTGTCGTAAAGAACAAAATGAGACATGAAGTCACTGTAGGAACTGTTTACTGTCTTTAACATAAATAGATCATTAACATACAGATACAGTGTATATACACATGAAACAACATCTGTCCTAATTAATATCTGAATATAGTTAATTATATCTCAACAACATTCATATTTATTTAAACACATGTTCAGAGTTTTGAAGGCACAGAAGGTAAAATGCTGGTTTGATTGATGACTCGTTGATCTGTTTGGTCCCTTTAGTTATTAGTTTTGTGCAGCGGCTGATCACTTTACATTCATCGTACAGTTTGTGGTACACACTGTGTGCAAAGCTACATAAATGAGTGTTTGTGTGCATGATACAAAGACTTTAATGATGGAGGAAATAAACAGAATCGTCCTGCAGCTCGTTCCTGACTGTCTCCTGTGTGGATAATTTATTAAATATCTGCTTTATATTAGATTTTTTTATTTCTAGTCACTTCTTTGTGTATTTCATGATTCATTGGTGAGTAAATTCAGAGGATATCGGCTGCAGAGATGTCGACCTTCTCTTCAGTTCAATGAAACAAAAGATGACACTCAAAGCTCCATAAAAGAAACTACACATCGCTCAGCTCTCAGCCATCACAGCTAAAGCTCTAAAAACTACATCAGGTTGAGGGTGCATGACGTCTAGTTTCAGCGTCACAGGTTTGGAACGTGGCCCACTTGCTGCGAACTTTAGCACTGTATGCTAACGCTTTAGCATGAGTTCAGGGCGGAGCCAAAGACCGATGAGAGTCGAACACCTTTCCTCTTTAAAACGCAACTTAACTGTAATAATGTTAAAATGTCTAGGAACTTAGCGTGTGTGTGTGTGTGTGTGTGTGTGTGTGTCAGTTACACTTTTGTTAGCAGCATCTTTGGAATGTAACGTCAACGTTACGTTCAAGTAAGGCACAAAAAACTTCGACCATGATCAGGACGCGACGGATCGACTCGTTCGTCGTTGGCGCCGTCTTCCTGAAGGCCGAGCGTTGGTCAGCGTCCATGTCTCGTTGTGATTGGTCCTTTAAGTTGATTTAAAGGGACAGTTCACCATTTTGTGTAAGGAATGAGGTGACGAAGGCGACGAGGACATCGGCTTCATTTGTGGTTCGATTTCCACTCCTCGTCTTCGTACAGAAGAGCCTGCAAACAGAAAAAATAAAAAGATGATGATGTCAATAGAAGTGTCTCTGTTTTGGTCCGTCCTGCATCGACTTCAAACTCCACGTTTCAGAAGCGTTTCTCCCTCCAGACTTTGTTTACTTGCTCAGATTTGGTCATTTTCCTGGTTTATGTTCTTCTAAATATGCTTCTACATGTGTAAATAATGCTACGTACTTCATTTGTTTCTCTTTTGTCTGTTTTTACGACCGGCAGTTTGCACGCGATGTTTTATTTTGAAAATCCACTGGATTCTCTGTGCTGTTTCTGTGTCTGGCTTCCTGTCAGCTCGAGGTGCTGTGTTAATTGACGCGTGCTGCTCACAGCGTCCGTCAAAAATAGAACAACCGCGTTGAATTCAACGCAGAGCCGAGCGGAGGCCCGCTTCTGGGACGGTTCTGAACCGGACCGCGGCGGAGCCGGTGGGGTTTGAAACATTGACTTGAACGGCCGTGCGTCACGTGACTCATTACAGTTACATCATCTGTCACCGTGTCACCTTGCTCTCCAGCACTCGGCTGAGCGTCGGGCTGCTGAGCTCCTCCAGAGTTTCGGCTGCAGGACTGTTGAGAGTTTCAGGCAGCAGGAGGCCGAGACAGCCCGCAGACAGACCGCTGAGACAGAACACAGTGAAGGGCATGGAGGTGTGGAGAGCCCTCTGCAACACACACACACACACACACACACACACACACACACACACACACACATTAACTGTCATTAAAACTCCATCGAGAATAAAAACAAACTTTATGGAAATAATCAGTGTGATCATACAGTATGATTTTCACCCAAAGCTACATGAGCATGAAGTGTCTGTAAAGAGACTTCTTGAGGTATCTTGAGGTCAATGGATGGCTTTGGTGCTTCATTTAGCCCAAACTTTGAGCGCTGGAAGGACAGTTGGTACTAATAGATGCTTCAGGTCTCAGCTGATCCTGCTACAGCCTCTTAAAGACGAGCTAGCAGAAAATAAACAATGTTAAATGACTTTCACTAGATTTTTTTGAGAAGAGTTAAATCTGAGAAAAACTGGTTGCAGATCTATGAAGATGTTTCACAGTCAGAACTGAAGAAGTCTCTTGGATGAGAGGTGAAACATCTTCATGGATCTACAACCAGTTGTCCCAGATTTTAATCTTCTCAAAGAAAATCTAGTGACGGTCATTTAAAGTTGATTATTTCCTGCCAGCTCGTTGGTAAGATGGCTGAACAATGCTTCAAGTTTGGGCTTATTCAAGAGGGGTCCTGTGACCTCTGACCAAAAGACATCTGAATGCTGAGAGCTGAGGAAGACCTGAGGAAGACCTGAGGCCTCCTTTGGTACCAACCATGATGCTTCTCAGTCGTCCAGGTCTTCATTCTTTGAGGAGAGTTAAATCTGGTTGTAGATCTATGAAGATCATCCAAGTCTCAGATTTAAGTCTCCTCAAAGAAGATGATCTGGATGAAGCGTCTCAGATTTCTGCATGTTTTCAGTCACAGCTCTGTTTCCCGTCTCTGTGGTTCAGTTCAGCTCTCACAAACCTCCACCAGGTGTCGCCGTCGCTTCAGGTTTAAAGTTACACGCTGACCAGAGCTCAGTTTGACTCTGCCGTCATGAGTTTCACAGCGTGTGCCGTTACAGAGTCAACACGCATGTGAAAGTGAAACATGTATAAAGTGTCAGAGTGTGTTTGAGCTCAGCGTGAAGGTTTTAAACTAACTTCCTCTTTTTAGAATTTCTACTGATTACTGGAGAACTAAAAATATTCACGATAAATATAACGAGCAGAGCGAGAAAGAGGAAGTGCATGACATACAGGCCTCTGTGGTTCATGTTAATTTTATACTGTCTTTGTCCTGACTTGGTCTCCACACGTCAAAGTCTTTGGTCTCCACGCTACACATTGTACAGATTAGTCTGCGTGATCTGAGCTCAACCTCTTGAGTCAAAGGTGCCCATAAAAAACAGACATAACAAACTCGTTTTGCTGCTGTTAATCATTAAAGAACACGTCTGACTGGACAGATGTGGGATCAGTGTGTGGCTGGGTTCAGGTCTGAGTCATTAAATGGAAGTTTCGCCTCCGTTATCTCTGCTGGATGAATGAAGATGACCTTTATTAACCCCTCAGTGGGAAACTTTATCTGAAGTTTCATTCTTGACCTTGGAAACTCCGCTCTGCTGGAAGAAACCTAAACGAGATCTGTGCTGTTGTTTCCAAATCTCCACGACAACCAAGTGACTCCATCTCCTGAGCGAGGCCTCAGGGCGTGGCTGACACTGACAGACTCGTGATTCACGCTTCAACTTCCTCCTCATATAAATGAAGCGTTATTTTTATGACTCAGCGCTGAAGTTATTTATGAGTGAACGCTGAGTCGGAGTTTGAGGGACTTTCACGGCGTTAGTGGAGTTCTTCTGATCACGACTGATTTTATAACATGTTGCTTCATGTCCTCACACTGGAATATTTACAGAAGTCTTTGTGTCAGCTCAGCAGCACCTCGGCTCTTTGTTGGAACAAAACATCGACTATCGCTTCCTTCTGGCTCTGGAAAACATTAAGAGACCGCTCCTAATGTCCTAATGACTGACTCAGAGCCGGTTAAAGTCCAACACACAGATACGGAGACTACGCCCAGGTTTTAGACAGTCTGCGGGGACGTCACGGAGACTACGTCCAGGTTTTAGGCAGTCTGTGACGTCACGGAGACTACGTCCAGGTTTTAGACAGTCTGTGGGGACGTCACAGAGACTACGTCCAGTTTTAGACAGTCTGCGGGGACGTCAGAGACTACGTCCAGTTTTAGTCAGTTTTAGTCTGTGGGGGATACCTGGATATACGTGACCATGCTGACAGTCGAGGAGCGGTGTGTGTGTGTGTGTGTGTGTGTGTGTGTTACTACATGCAAACAAACCACTGTGCTGTAACAGAAGTGTGCGTACTGAGCGTAGAGAAGAGAAAGTGAAACTTAAGTATCGTTCTCATCGTGCAAGTATCGAGTAGGAATCGATACTATCGATGTTTTAGATGGATCCACCCGGACACTAAACAAGAGTTTGTCTCGGCAGTCTTACCATAGAAGGAACAAACGGTGCGAGGATTCCTCCGACTCTGCACGACATGGAACACACCCCCAAACCGGCGTTCCTGAAACACAAAAGTTAATAAACTAATCAGCCCACAGACGACGAGATCACGACACGTTTTTAGGTTTCAGACGTTTGTTTTCACCTGATGACTGTTGGGTAGAGTTCAGCCGTGTACACGTAGGCGATGTTGAACGCCGCGCTGACCATCAGTTTCCCAACGAGCGCCAACGAGGTGACGTTCAGCAGAGTCCCTGAAAAACAAACAAGACAGCTGATTCTCTCACAGTGGCTTCATGTCGTGGTTGAAGGTTTGTTATCCTGTACAGACAGGAAGTAAATTAACCGCTGCAACCAAGCATCAACCTCCGTGGCTGTGAAGAGAAGCCGACACAGGAATAGGGCTGCAGCTATCGATTCTTTTTGAAGTCGAGTATTCTACCGAATATTTCAGCGATTAATCAGATTTTTTTTTTCTTTTACAACAATGCTATTACATGATGTGTGACAGAAACCACAGGCCAGTTAAAACCGAACAATTGATCCCAAACTTTGGACTGTTAGAGAAATAAAAAGTTATTTCCTGATTGTTTCACAGCGGTTACATTCAGCAGGTATAGACACGCCCACGGCAACCAGCCTCAGCTCCCCTCACCCCCCCACCACCGGACAACCTGCTACGAGTTGCTGCAATCCCTGATCCTGTCTGAACGCACGCTAAACGAATACTCGAGGCAAAAAAAATGATTCGAGGATTTTTTGTACTCAAATTACTCGAGTACTCGTTGCAGCTCTACACAGGAAGTGCCAAAAGTTTTTATTACAATGAATCAACAAAGACTTGAGCTGGAGAGAGTCTCCGTGACGTCCCTGCAGACTGTCTAAAACCTGGACGTAGTCTCCGTGACGTCCTCACAGACTGTCTAAAACCTGGACGTAGTCTCACTTCACAGCCACAGAGGTCGTTTCGATGAGCCCCGAGTCACTGAAAACGTTGACCACAGTTGAGCTGTCCTCTGTGTAAATGTCCGTCTCTGTCTCACCTGCATTTTCGGGGACAAACATGGTGCACAGGCAGGCGGATCCAGCCAGACACAGGAAACCGGCCATGCTTTTCCTCCTGCCAGCCCTGTGCAACAACAACAACAACGACTCAGCGGAGGACACTTTAACAAGGATGCCGACACACTGTGTGTGTGTGTGTGTGTGTGTGTGTGTGTGTGTGTGTGTGTGTGTCTCACCAGTGTTTGTTGATGAAATATATGCAGAGCGGGTAGGCGGGCAGCTCCACCAGGCCGTACATGGCTACGTTCATGTAACGACTCCCAGACATCTCACTGGCCCCCAGAGTCAGACCGTAATACACCAGACTGCACGCATACCTGCAACACACACACACACGCACACACACACACACACACACACACACACACACACACACACACACACACACACACACACACACTCAGCACCTCCTCCATCGTCTCCTCCTGCAGTCTGTTTACTGTAAACCGGCGTGACATACTCACCAAACATACATGAGCACCACAGTTCTCATGCGTAGGACCGGATGGACCACGAGCTGCAGGACGCCCCCGCCGGCCCGGTTACCAGCTTTAGCAGCACCGACGCGTTGCAGCATCAGGTTGTTGGCGGGGTTGCCGTTCCTCAGCGCCATGTGGCGCAGAACCTGGAGGGAGGAAACGGTTAAATCACTGTCGAGTTAAAAACAGAACCGGGGAGTTTAAAGTCTGCGTGACCCGTCCCACCAACACCAACACCGGGCTGAACTACACTTCAGTCTCGTTACAGTTACCTCCTCAGCTCGCTCCGTCTGACCCTGAGAAAACAGCCAACGAGGAGACTCTGGAAGAGTTCTGGAGGACAGAAGAGGAGAGGAGAGAGATTACTGTGCGACCCGAACATGGAGGTCGTCTTTTATTTTGAAAATACTCTGAACATCACTGCGATGCTAACAACTACAGCTTAACTTCTAAATGCAAAGAATCAGATCAGAATCAGATCTGTACAACGTCATGACGTCTGGGACAGTAGAGACACATTAAACGTTGTGAGTGTTTTTCCCTCCAGACTTTGTTGACTTGCTCAGATTTGGTCTTTTTCTGGATTATGTGCTTCTACATGTGGAAATATGCTACGTAGTTAAATTGTTGTGGGCGTTTTATTTTGAAAATCGACTGGATTCTCTCGTTTTCTCGTCATTTCTCATGGATTAAAGCAAAAAGAGAAAAAAAAATCTTTTTACTGAATTTTTTTTTAATTATAATTTTCAATCTATGAAATCAAACTGATACTTTCTCTTTTGTTTTTGCCAAGCTTGTCTCAAGTTTTACTAATAAATAATAAACATCTACAAATTTTTCAGTACGTTATTTTTCTTTTATTATTATATCATTATTTTCATTAATTATAATTATTAAAATTGTTTCAAGTGAGCCTCTGATCATTTAACCCCATATGTCCACATGTAGATATTTAGAAGAACATAAACCAGGAAAAAAAACGTTCACATGCAGCGTTAGTCAAGGTCACTTTGTCATGATGTTTGTGCCAGACGACCACATGTGTCAGCACACGTGTTCAGATTCAGGTTTAGTCGTTAGTCTCCTTTGACTTCCTGCACTGCGTTCAAACTGGTTCTGATCTGAGTCGCCCTGAACAAGAAGTGCATTTCATTGTTTTGGTTTTATCTGGATGGATGCAGGCAGCAGCAGCGGCAGTGAGGGTGGCGGCAGTTCGCCTCTCTGAGGTTTACACTCACACAGACAGCAGGAAGAACAGCACTCCGGATGAGTTGGCTGCCGTGGCGAGGCTCCTCCACGGCTGGATGAAGTAGCCCAGAGCTCCGAACAGAGCGATGCCGACCGCGAAAGCCATACTGGTCAACGTCCCTGAAGAGAAAAGGGAAATGAATACATGAGTATTGATTCAGCAGCCGTTTGAAAAGTCATCGTCAGCACGGTTTTCGTACCGGTCATGGCGCGGTACGACTTTCCCACGTACTCCTGAGTGAGGACGAAGGAAACGAGGCCGATGCCGCCGTTCATCAGCCCGACCAGGAGACGGGACGCGGCGAAGACCTCATAGCTGGGCGCGAAGGCGGTGACATAACCGAAGATGACTTCGAAAAACAGACCTGGAAGAAAACAAAGACACACGAGGAGACTCTCAGTCAGTCCACACAGGGGACGATAACGTCTCACAGCAGCTCACAATATACAAGTAAATGAATAAATAAATAAATAAATGTTGCGTCCTGGTGGCTCAACTCCACGTCCGAAAGGCTGAGTCCTTCCTGCAGCGACCCGGTTCTGGCTCCCACCTTTGTGTTCAGCTGTCCAGAGTTCCCAGCAAGTTCATTCAGCCACGTCACTGTGATGCTACACCCTCCATCCTCCCTCCGTTAGCTCCTCCATCTTATCTCACGTACCCCGACAGATCCAGCTCTGCATCTTCGCCTCCTTCTCCTCACTTCAGCAGAGATCTCCACTCTTTACACAGAGAGTGTGCTAACAGCTGTTTGAGTGTAAACAAGAGAGCTTCATGAAGTCGTCCATGTTTGCACACAAACTGATGGAGATTGGTGTCAAGAAAACACCAATTAAATCTACCAACAGGTGCCAAACACAGGTGCCATGGCAACGAGCTTGGCGTTTGTTGTGCTGCGTGCAGAGACAGGAAGACAGCTCCTCAGGGAGCATCCTGCGTCTCCTCGTGTCCTCCTTCCCTCAGCTGGTGCAGTGTGCTCCATGTGGTACTGAAATATATTTCAGTGAGTGTGTTAAATATTTTCCGTAGCTGTCAGTGCACTTCATCGTAGCCGTTGGTAGATTTTATTGATGTTTTTTTGACACTAATCTTGGACGACTTCATGATACATACAAGCTCTCGTTTACACTCGAGAACAGCTGGTAGCATACTCTCTGTGTAAAGAGTGGAGATCTCTCCACGATAAGATGGAGGAGCTAACGGAGGGAGGATGGAGGGTGTAGCATCACAGAGACGTGGCTGGATAAACTCTAGACAGCTGAGCACAAAGGTGGGAGTCAGAACCGGGTCGAAGGACTCAGCCTTCCGGACGTGGAGTTGAGCCATCAGAAACATCTAAGGAGAGACATTTAAATGTGAAACTGGGGGTTAGTTACACAGGACAAATATTAAAATATTAGAATAACGTTGGCGCCACACAGGCAGGCTGAGCAGGTTCTTCTTTGACTAAGATAATAGTGGATTTTCTCTTTATTCTGCTGTTTCTACTCCGTGTAAGACCGATCAGGAATCAGACTGAGGTGTCTCCTCACCTGTCAGGTACACAGGCCTCCTGCCGATCCTGTCGGAGAGCGGCCCAAAGACGATGTTCCCGATCAGGAGCCCCGCGAAGAACAGCGACCCGGCCAGACTGACCTTATAGGCCTGCTGCTTGACGAGAAACCACTGAGGAGGAGAGAGACGGGCGTTACTATGACGAGCCTCAGGTCATACGTACTCGGGTCAGAGACCCCAAAATGCACACACCGACCTCTGTCACTATGGTGTCGATGCCCTCGGTGAAGACGACCCGGTTGTGGTGGTCAGACGGGACGCCGTCCTGCTGCTGCTGCTCGACCCGGTACTCTGGTGTAAATCCAACCAGAACGATCAGCATGGACTGACAGGCCATGTAGACCTGAAACACAAAGACAAACACCTGTTCATGAAGGAGATGTGATGATTAAACTGTCAGTTATGACCTGAGGCTTCATTAACTTTAAACAAACACTGACACTGCATCTCATTTAAAGCTATAAAATCCTCATTTGTTAGTGTTTCATAAGAAGTTTAGTTAATTTAATTAACACCTCATTATGTAAACATTAGCATCAGGGAGAGGTTTGTTATTTAGCTTGGTGAGGCTAACTTTAGCTTAGCCAAACTTCATCTACAGAAGCGGATATTTGAGATTAAACTTGATATTACTCACAATTAAGACGAAATGGGGAATTAATTCAAATACAACATGAATGTGTGACTTGTTGTGATAAATTCGGCATATGTTTGACATGAATAAGAGCTGTATTTATCATATAAATGTTAAAAAATGGCGGTACGTGTCGCGGTGCGTGTCAATGTAGCTACCCGGCACGGGAGGTGTTATTTCAGCGCATGAAGCGAAGCGAGTTCGCTACTTTTAATTTACGTTTAAAACGCTATTTTTAAATGATCTGCCCAATAAAATAAGACTCATATAGACTTATATAGATTAATATAGATGTGTACAATGCGTTTATTTGAGTTAAAACGGTTAAATAAGTGAGCGCTGAGTGTTATTTTGTGGTCCACACCTTTAAAGCCACGTAGCGCTACAGAGACGCTCCCGCCTTTTTTTAACCCTTCTCTTATATACTCTTAAACACACTCACCTGTGTGAGGACAAGAATACCAACGGCTCGCTTCTGGTACGGTCCAAACGCGCCGACAACTTGGAAAGCTTCTTCTAAAGTCCATCCCAGGGTAGAGGGGCCAAGAGGCGGCGGCAGCGGCAGCACCGTCCGCCGCGGAGGGAGACACGAAGGACGGAGGGGATGAGTGAGAGAGTAATCCGCGTTCACTTCCCGAGTTGTTCCCGTCTCTTTTCCGTCCATTTCCGCCGCTAAAACGACTAAATCTAAAGTTCGTTTGTTTGGTGAACTCACCCGTTAAATTATATTTATTTAAAAAAATAAAATCTAATCCACCATCACTTTAAATGCCGATATAAATCACGTGGATGTGAGAGAGTAATCCTCGCTCACTTCCGGCTTCGTTCCCGCCCCGCCTCATTTCGTCCATTTTATGTTGAAAAAACAACCAAGTTTAATAAAGTTTAACCACTTTATTTACAAGCTCTTCATGATAAAACTAAACAATAATTCTAGAAATGATAACAAATAAATTATGTGGTTTAAAACTTAATCATTAAATTAAGTTTTGGTAGCACAGACATTCATTTCATCCTTAAAAACAAACAATATACAAAATGTTGGACATGATTTTAAAATATCAGCGTCTGATTTGATGTTTTTGCTTGTTTAAAACATACATACATAATCCAGTAAAAGCCAGTAGAGCCATGCGTGTTAGCATGTTTACAATGGACGGTTATTAGTCTGATTATAATAATATCATGATGATCCATCATCATAAAGAGTCCTGATTCATGTGGAAACACCACGAGATATGAACTCACAGAGGACTGTTTGATTTGAGCTCAGGCTCCTGAATGTTGGATTGTCCTAATACTGTGCCCATCTCATTTATACTCCCACACAGGCAAGCCTCTTAAGTAACAGCCTGCTATATACTAACACACACACACACATGCTGCATGTTTCAAAGCAGTAATACAGCGGTGTCCAAACTTCTTTTAAAGAAGGACACATGTGAAGACGCCTGGGGGCCAATACTACTACTAATAAAAGTTACATACAAATGTTCTCTAACTATTGGTTTCATTGTCACAATGATCTTTTTTTTAACGACAATGTAACTGGTAGCTTTGTCCTTAGAGGTTCAAATGCTTCATTATGTCAACCAAACAAGCCAAATATTCCAGACATGCAGTATCTGGCAATCCTAGCAGGCCATGAATAATACATTCTTTGGGCTGTGATTGGCCCCCGGGTCAGACTTTGGACACCCCTGCAGTAAGATATATCCATGACTCATGCTGTTTTTTCCCCCCATTGTCTCTGGAAGAATAAAAATGGTTCCACTCTGAGTCCACGAGGCACACCGATGAATGCTAAAAACACATTAAAAAAAAAAAAAAAAAGGGTCCAGTGTGGAAGATCTGACTACAGGCCGCTCCACGGAGAACCAAAGTG
The DNA here is from genome assembly GCA_946959425.1 of Argyrosomus regius. Lineage (NCBI taxonomy): Eukaryota > Metazoa > Chordata > Actinopteri > Sciaenidae > Argyrosomus > Argyrosomus regius. Next base: position 194,736 of record OX336894.1, read on the forward strand.
ACCAGACACCTCCAACACGAGGCAGGAGAAGGTGAAGCGAGGAGGTGGAAATCTGGTCTTTTAAAAGTCTTAAGTGCTGATTGTGAGAGCTCCACATCTTCACGCATCGCCTGCGGCAGCACCATCCCTCGTAGGTTCTCCATCCTCAGTCTTCCGACTCACTGCGTGGTATTCAGTGGTTACATCAACAGGTTTAGGACTTTCGCCATTCGTATTGGGGTTGTTGTTGGCTGCAACTCGATTGAACCAGTTCTTGATAGCGTCTTTTTTATAGAATCCAACCCCAGCCAATCCGAAGAGAACAAGTAACGAAACCACAACAGCAATTATAGGACCAGGAGGTATTGGTGGTGGTGGTGGTTCGTAGAAGGGGTTGTCTTTGGGTTCACTTTCTTCCGTGCTGACTGGGTTCTTCATCCGGCAGGAGAAGGTCTGAATACTTGATGGTGTATCCTTATTGATCATCAACTCCTTCTCTGACGCCCTCCACTCCCCTTCATCCCTCCTCCAGGTGTAGGTGATGGGTTCAGCCTCCGGGATGCTTCCCCCACAGAGCAGGGTGCAGTTCGCGGATTCATGGCTGCACACCAACGGCTGGACCTCAACCGTAGGCTTGGGCACCTCCTTGATCATTTTAGCGGCGTAGCTCTCACCGTGGACCTTGCTGTTGATCTCTAACGTGTACGCACCGGCGTCATCTTTGGTCATCTTCGTGATCTCCAGCCGTCCGGTGGTTATGTTCAGCGTGGTGCGGCCGGTAAACGTGTCGTAGTAAGTCAGCTCCACCACGTCTTTAACCCATTCTGCCAGCAGGTTTCCTTTGTGCTTCCACAGGATGTTGGTGATCGTCGGACCCAAATTCGGCTCGAGCACCATGTTCCGGGTCTCCACGAAGTACTTCTCGACCACGGCGGCTCGAGCGCCGTTCAGCCCCGCCAACAGAAACAACACCACCACCACCTGAAGCTGAAGAACTGTTTTAACCTCCATGTCTGCGGGACTCAAGCTGTACCCACGTTCATGTCAAAAACTACGACGAAGACGACGACAGCAAGCTCGCGACACGCTCACACGTCCACGCCCTTCCTTCCTCGTTCTGAGACTGACGTAAACGCGTGCACGCAGCGCGCTCAAGATTTTACATTGTGGTGTCCCTGTCAATGCCTGATCTAATTAAATTAACGTTAATCCATAAACTCGCAGCATAAACGAGATTTAAACTGCCATCACAGCTACCAGCTGTTTATCCTGTTTAGTTCATTAATTGTAGCTTGAATCGATCAGTTTGAATCGTTTTGTTTCGAAATGTAGCGGCAGTAACGAGAGCCAGCTATACCAACGTTAGCGAGCCGGAGTAACCCGCCAAACACTCGTATAAAGAAATGTATTAACATTATTTTACTTATTTTACAATAATGCTACATTCAAGCTCAGGTTATACTATTTAGCATTAAGTTTGAGAGTAATTATGAGTTTTTGAGCAGGCATTCTCCTCGGTAAGCACGAGGAGCGCCCACCAGTAGGGACGCATTTGTGTAGGGTGACATAATCGATCGTTACACCTCCTAAAACCGAAACTAACTTTCTGGGCGTTCCCAGCTTCGCCCTTTCTGCTCTGACCTCCACATATCTGTGAGCTGACATACTGCAGGGTGGACACGCTGTAACATCTAGATCATATACAGCTGTGGAACAAATATTTCATACAAGTGTTTGTACTAATAACCAATAAACGTTCAGAGGTGTTCTGGGATAAAATGAACACCGTAAACAAACACATTTAGAACTTTGATATTTAGACTAAAATGAGGTTTATAACTGTACATGTGTACTTTCCCTTTATTTATAAAGTTCTAATATACACACATTTCAAAATTTCCACATTAATTGGGTTAATTTTCTTTCAACACTAAACAAGCTAACGGCACGCTAATCAAAAATTTCCACATTAAACACGTCTTTATGTACGAATCAGGGGTGAGGTCGAATAGTCAAATTTGCTCATGAAGGTTCCTCACTGAGTGAAATGAGCTGAAGTATTAGCGTAGCCGCCATGATAAGAGCTGTTCAAATCCTCTAACTGTTAAGGAAAGGAGCTTCAATGCTTCCTTTATTATCTCCTTTAGCATAGGATACACCGGACCATCCTTTAGGAAAGGAAAGAAGGTGATGCCGTCATGTTAAAACTGTTTGTAACTTTGACATGCAGCGTCCTGCAGATCATCATGAAGTTACCGTTGCTGATTAATCATATATCTTTGCCATAACTTGCTAATATGTTTCTATATGAGTGGACAGGAGGGTGAGCGACCATACCAGCTAACAAACACTTCATCTGACTTCTGTGACAGGTGGACAATATTCATTTATTATTTGAACTCTGACGTTGATGATGAAGTCACATTTTTCACCGGGTTGTCCACGTTTATATTTCCTGCATGAAACAACACGGTCAGAGCGCACGGGGAGTATCTAGGAAGTATCTCAGATGAGCGTTTTGTAGTCCATCTTCTGGACTTTGTAGTTTTACCACAGATCACGTCAATAACATTCACCGTCACATCATGACGTAGTCTAGTGTAAGAGCAGTCGTCTTCTCCTAACTCCTTATCGCCTCTCCTTCACATGTTTCCTTATGACCTTGTGACGTTTTCCATCGAGTTCAAAGAAAAGTGGTTAGGAAAGGACTTAGGAGCTAATTTTTTTGACTATTCGACCGTACCCGAGGTAACTAAAGGCGTGGCCGGCTTCGCTCAATGCAGCAAAAAAAAAAAAAAACTTTTGGAAATGACATTTTGTTTTTTCCAGAGAAATTGTGTGACTGTTTAGCAACATGATGAAAGGGAAAAGAAAACACACCCACATCTGAGTCATTGAACACACCACCTACCACCAAACAGTGTTCAGACATGTAGTTTCTAAGTTATCCATCCTCTCATTGCCATCAGGCTCTTTAACTTTCATCACTTTCTTCTTTATTCAGGATTTATGAGTCATTTCAACCTCGTCTACAAGCTGCTGTGACGAGTGAACTTCCCCTCTGTGGGATCATCAAAGTTTGTCTCATCTTTGACAGTGTCTAAGAAGTTCTGAAGACGGGCGGAGCGTCTTTAGAAACGAGCCGACTCTTTGGAAACACTGCGAGCGTGGATGTTGAGGCATTTCCTGTTGCTTCAGCAAATCTTAGTTCCTGATATTTTATTTTTATTTTGGACAAACACGACGAAGCTCAGCTCTCAGAATAAAGACGACGGTTTCACATCAATGATTAACAGAAGTACAAAACAAGTATAAATCTCTTTAATCTTAAAAACGACTTGAAAACATGGAGACAGTTCGTTTAGAGACAGAGTGATTAACACGTACGACAAACAGAAACAACAGATTAAAAGATACAACACGTCCGGACCGGTTCAGACTGGTTCTGTCCGGTTCAGACTGGTTCAGTTCTGACACCGGAGCGGCAGTCTGGATTTCTGCGGCGTGGACGACGCTTCGTTCTCCGATGCTTTGGACCGGGCAGGAATTTTGGACTCCTTCTTCCCGCCTTTCTTCTGCTGAAAGAGAGACGAGACGCATGCTAAACGACTTAGCCTGGCTAACGTCAAGCTAAACGTGCTAATCAATTCAGCCCAACTCACATCATGCTAATCAAATTAAACCAGCTAATAGCATGCTAATTAGCCTAACCCAGCTAACTGCATGCTAATTGACTCAAACCATCTAACAGCTAATCAAGCTAGCATTGCTACCTATATGCTAGGCTAAGCAGCACACCTAACGAGCCACCAAATGAACATTTTAAGCTAACTAGCATGCTAACTCCTGATGTTTAAAGTATATCTGTTTATATTTTTCCTGCTCACCTTGAAGAAGGGAACTCGTTTGCTCTCGTTGAAGACGAGGTTCTCGTCGATGAAGGACGGCTCGGTGGCCAAGCTTTCGTTACAGGCGCTCGGCTCGTCCTCCAGAGAGTCCTGCACACGATAAAGACCAACGACGTGAATATTAACGAGAGGCGAGCATTAAACGAGGCGTGAACGTAAATAAAAGTGAACCTATGTGGTCGACCTGGCTGTGTTTTTCCTCCTCCTCCTCCAGTTCCTCATCTTCCTCCATGGCGGCCTGCAGCTCCTCCTGCTGCCTCCTCAGGCTCTCCAGCAGCTCGGAGCGGCTTCGCGACTTCGACAGTTGCCTGGGATACACGAACTCCCGACGCTGAGGGGTCGCACCTAAAGGCAACACGACAACTGGTCAGTGACCTGGACAGGTAAGACACTCGACAACACCTGAATCAGAACCAGGTCAGAACCTGCTGGAGATTCAAACCTGTGACGTACCGGTGGGAACGTCCTGCTGCAGCTCCTCCTGCAGGAAGCCGTCGACCAGCTGTCGGCTCGTCTCGATGCGGTCCCGGAGCTCATCTCGCTGCTCGTCCAGGACCGTCTGGTCCGTGGAGGTCTGATTCTGTACGGCCATCAGAGCCCGCTTCGCCTCCTCTCGCCGAGCGGACAGCTCCTCCTCGGCCGCTCGGAGCTGCTCAGTGCGGCGCCGCTCGACGTTCTGGACAGAGGACGGAGGGTTAGAGTCGGTCTCATGGGTGAAGCGGACACGTTAAAACCTGCGGGTACTACCTGGTGGAGGGTCTGGGCTTCAGTGGCAGTCATCCCCAACAGAGAAAGGTGTTCCTGGGCTTGAGTCTCCGTGTGCTCCCTGGTTCTGGAGCTCCACTGGAGGTCCCGTTGGACCAGGCCTGAAGACACAAACCGACAGAGTCGTCAACAACAACAACAGATGCTGAGCACGCTGTGGACGTCGACTTTAAGGCTGAAATGACTAGTGCTGTACCGGACACGGAGCTGTGGAGGTGCGAGCAGCAGCCCGTCATCTCTTCAAGCGTCTGGTGGCTCTCGTCGGCAGTCAGCCGCAGAGAGGAGGCGAGGGTGGAGGAGGTGGAGGAGAGGAGGTCAGCCTGGGCCGAGGCATGACGCTCGACCGCGCTGCAACCGCTGCAACCAGGAAGACACGAGATGGTGACGCCTTGTACACAAACAGGAAGTCTGAAGCTCTTGGAGTTAACGTGAATGCGTCTCACCTGCTGATGTTCTCCGTCAGGTTCTGTAGAGGTTTCTGCAGAGATCTGGAGGCTGACCTCAGGTCAGTGTAGTCCTGCTGGGCCTCCATGCTCAGCAGGTTGAGCTGGTCCTGCAGGCACTGGATGGTCTGCTTCATGCCCTGACAGGAGGAGACGCAACGGAGCCGACGTTAGCTTCACTGACTGACAGCATGCTAACAGTATGCTAACCAACTCAGCTAACATTATGCTAACCAACTCAGCTAACATTACGCTAACCAACTCAGCTAACATTACGCTAACCAACTCACCAACTCAGCTAACATTACGCTAACCAACTCAGCTAACATTACGCTAACCAACTCAGCTAACATTACGCTAACCAACTCAGCTAACATTACGCTAACCAACTCAGCTAACATTACGCTAATCAACTTAAACTAAAACTGGTTTGAGTTGATTAGCATACTGTTAGCGCTATGAACTCAGCCCAGCTAACAGTATGCTAATCAACTAGCCCAGTCAGTGTGGATGATGTCAGATCAGAACCAGGTCCGACTCTGCTCTCTCGTTGAACCGGGTCAGAACCTGCCGCTCTCTCACCGTCTGGTGTCTCTCCTGCGCCCGTCTGATCTCATCCTCCAGCTTGTCGTGTTCGGCCTGCAGCGAGCTCAGGCCCTGCACGGCGGCCTCCCGCAGACCCGCCAGCTCCTGAACCAGGCCGCTGAAGAACACTCCCACCTCCTTCATCGCCTCCACCTGAGAGAGGAACAGCAGCAGCAGCAGGAGGAGGAGGTTAATGAATACGACGAGGACGATACAGAGAAGACAGAACAGAGGCGTGGACTGACCTTGTCGGCCAGCGCTCGCTGTGTCTCCACGGTCGCCCTCAGACTGTCGCTGAGCTCCTTCACCGCCGACAGACCCATCAGAGTCCGACCCACCAGCACCTCCTCCATGTCCTGTCGGTGCTCCTCCTGTCAACAAACACAGTCATCATTAAAGATCGACCCCGACACATCCGCCTTCGAACCCCGCCGAGGCGCTCCCGTCCTCACCAGCAGCTGCAGCACGCTCTCCTTGTCCTGCAGGCACAGCGCCTCCTGCTGTCGAACTCTGTCCTGACAGCGACCGACGCCCTCGGCCACTAGCTGCCCGACTCCGCCCACGAAGGACTCGACGGTGGTCAGAGCTCCGTTCAGCGCCGCCTCGTTCGTCACGATCAAACCGTCTGAAGCAGAACAGGAACATGTGTTATTAGCGACCCCGTCGTCGACGCGTCAGCTCAGACTCGAGGTCGGACGAGGTTTTTACCGATGGCGTGTGAGTAGCTGCTCAGCATGTCGCCGTGTTTGGCTCCGTGCTGCTGAACGCAGCGCTGCATGTCGCTGAACGCCGCCTCCATCCGCTCAGAGAAACTCTGCTGGATCTCACTGTTGTGCTGCTCCACCTGCGAGTTCAATAAAAGACACTTAACGTGACGAAACACGTGACTTTGACGAGCGCGCGGCCATCGTTAAGTCAGATACATCGAATATTTACACTCGCTAACGAACGTGGCGGGAGTTTGAGCTTCGAAACAGCTCTTTGAGACGTTTGGGTGACACGTGAACTGAAAGGACCGACCTTTTTCTTGCGGTCCAGCTTGGCGTGCAGGCCCGACACGTCACCGACGGTGGCGTCCACAGTGCTCAGCAGCTGGAGGAGGAAGCACAAGAAGACAAAGACCTCAGTAGCTCGTCACCTCTAAACGCCTGAGTGCAGACGAGGTGAACATTAAGAACAGGAAGAGGAAGTTGATCTAAAAATAGAAAACACATCTGTGTGTCGGCGGGTCCCGACCTTTCCTGCGGTGCTGTACAGGCTCTCCTGGACCGAGCTGAGCTCCGAGCTGATGAACTCCTCCTGACTCAGCTTCACTCGGGTCTGCTGAAGGTCCTGACTCGTCTCCTCGAGCCTGAAACCAGCAGAAGACAACGTCAGTGTCCTGATGTGATTCAAGCACTTTCAAGGCGTCTAAATCAAAACTTTCCAGACTCTTTATCGTCTAAACTCTTCGTGTACGCTCACCTCTGCTGCTTCTCGTCCAGGTCCACAGAACACTGCTCCAGTTTGGACTTACTGTCCACAAACAGCTCGGTCACCTGGACAAAGTGTGACATCATGAAGACAAAGACTGTCTAAAACCTGGACGTAGTCTCCGTGACTATCACAGACTGTCTAAAACCTGGACGTAGCTGTAGATGTAGCGTGTTTCATGTCACCTGACTGTAGCATTAGCACCACCTGCTGTTATACTTGTGATATTAACCCAGCAGCAGTGGATGAAACATAAATTTGCATTTCCTCTTTAACATTTGTTTGTGTGACACTCTGCAGGTCTGCTGAATGTTGGAGACGTCGGAGGCTGACGTACCTTCTTCAGCTCCTCCTCCATGGCAGCGATCCGGTCGGTGTACTCGGCTGAATGCTCCTCATGAGACGAGATCCGACTCATCATGCTCCTGAAACACACACACACACACACACACAGTCATGTAGATGAAGATGATGATGGAGGTGTTACACAGTCAAACAGACAGACTCGTGTGACCTACTCGTAGTTCTCTGTAGACAGATAAACTCCGTTCTTGTCTCGCGTGGCGGCGAGGTCGCGCTTCAGACGCTCAATCTCCTCAGTGTATTCCTGAGCGGACACAAACACGAGTCAGCGTTTTTTTTTTCCTTCGAGGCACTCGAAGTGAAGCGTGAGCGTAAAACTAAAGTCCTGTACCTTGATGAGCGTCCTCTTGGTGAGCTTCTGGTTGACTTCGGGTTTGTTCATGATGTTCTTGGCTCTGCTGGCGTACTCCAGCGTGCTCAGAGTCTCCTGCACAGACAGAATGTCACAACAACCGTGAGCGCGACCCAAGTTACAAACGTCGACGTTTTATCTCTTTGTGTTGACGGCCGACAGAACGTACCTCCAGGTTGCTGGATGACGGCGACACAGTGGCAATGATGGAGGTCTTTGTTCGTCCTCCCAGCGAGTCCTGAAGGATTCTGGTCAGCTTCGACTCTCTGTGAGGAGAGGACACGTCATTTATTCACATATCATATCATCATACATCACTCTCTTTATATCGATGACGGTGGACTCTACCTGTACGGGACGTGAGGTCGTTTCTCCACCAGAGCGGTGATCACTCTGCCCAGCGTCAGCAGCGACTGGTTGATGTTTCCCGCTTCGCGAGCTCGCTTGTCCACTGCGCCTGAGCGCCCGATGTTCTCGCTGCCGGCGAGATCGACCTGGAGAAGACGGACGAGTAAAGTTTTACTGATTCAAACATCAGTGACTTCCAGCAGGACACCTCTCGTGTTTTAACAGGAAGCTTCGAGTTACCAGATTGAGTTTGCCGATCTTCACCAGCTCCTCTCCGTCCAGAGTGATCTCCTTCATGTGGATGGTGACTGAGAACACCGAGTGGGAGCGACTGCAGAGACACGAGAGGCGGCCAGTGAACGGATGAATGAACCGGACGAGGTAACAAAAGGTGGAAGTCGGAGATGAGTTTACCTGGAGTAGGCGTTCATGAGTGTGGAGGCCGTCCTCCTCTTGGCTGATCCTCTCTCCAGGATCTGATAAACTTCGTCTTTGTTGTGAACCGTCACCTCCTCCAGACCTTTCACCACCACGCCTCGCTGCAACGCACGACACGGTGGTCAGTGCCAACGTAACGGGAGACAAAAGGTGTAGAAATACTTCCGTTGCGTTACCTTGTTGCGCGGATCGTCGAAGAGCTGCAACCGCTCCGTGACGTCCTCGCTGGGGCTGAGCAGGTCGAACAGCTCCTCGTTGTAGATCTCCAGCAGGGAAACTTTGACGGAGAACTCGGTGCCGTTCTCGGAAAGCTTCTCGAAGATCTGGTGCAGCGTTCGGGGGATGATGCCGGCCAGAGGGTCCTAAAAAAATCCAAAGAGACACAGGAAGTGTTGTTTGTATCATGTATGAAGCAGAGCGAGACTTTGAGGGGGCAGAGGCCGAGACTTCTAGGGGGCCGATACAGAGACAACAACAAGACTTTGCGGGAGAGACTAAAACTGAGGCCGAAACCTTGAGGGGTCGAGACTTAGAGACCAAGACTTCTTTTACACGACTCAACGTTTAATTAGCTCCTGAAACTTGAACACGTGCATCGATATCAGGCGTCAGATCCTGAGCAGCTCGTGATCATTACAGAGAAAACTTGTTCACAAAGGTAGATCGTCCCAAACTGAACAAGACTTTTACAGGGACACATTTATTATCCGGCAGCTCCAGCATGAACACTTTGCTGGCTTGACAGAGTTGTGTGTGACCCCTGGTGGACAAATTTGTAACAGCAGAAAAACGGCGGCGCTCTGTCATTTTTACACTTCCTCGTCCTGCGAGCTGGATTGGACCCTCTGGCACGCCGTATGTTTGACAAAGAGATGACTTGAAGGTGGAGCCAACAACAAATCCACAGAGGTTTTTGAATGCTGTATTGAGTTACAAGTAATCCGTTCTTCTGTCTGAGAGTACATCTGATCCTGTAATAATCAAATCAGAACAGAGTTTTATGAAAAGACATCCATGTTCCCGTTAAACTCACCTCCTCCCAGGTGAACTGCTCGTCCGGACTCCTCTCTCCCTCCATGGTGAACGTCTTTCCTGTTCCCGTCTGACCGTAACTGAACGAGATGGCGGGAAAGTTATTAACGAATCATGTTCATTGAAACACATCGTTGGAGGACTTCTGTTGACGTTCACTCACGCAAAGACAGTGCAGTTGTATCCCATGATGACTTCGTCCAGGATGGGACAGACGACGCTCCGGTACACTTCGATCTGCTTCGCGGCCGGACCAAAAACCTGCAGAACAAACGTTAAATAAAAAAAAGATGAACCTCCAGTCATGTTCATCATCTGGAGAGACAGATCAGCGTCAACATCGATAAAACGTGTGGAGACGTCTGCGTTCATTCACCATGTCGAACGTGTAGGTCTTCCGTGACGCCTTGTCGTTCACCCCGCCCGTCTTCACCATCACCTCCTTCCTGTTCGAGTCGCAGTCGATGACCCCGTAGGACGACTTGCGCTCCATCGTGTTGAAAGGCCTGAAAAGACGTCAAAGTTCACAACCATCAGATAAACTCACCAACAGACAACATACATCACGTGTGAAGGTTGAAACATAAAACAGCCGCTCATCCGAACATTTGACACATGCTGCTCTACGACTGTTTGACCTTTGACCTCTTTATTAATCATTAATATCTTTCAGCTAGCGCTCAGTGTAACAGACAACAGTCACGTGGAACGTGTCAGTTCGGCTTTCTACAATATATAACGATGTCGACCTCGTGTGCACGAGGCATCACCAGGCTGCAGCCACCAAACGTCCAAATGTTTCGGTCGGTGGACGCAGTCTGAACCAACGTCATTTACCACACTCTGTTTGGGCTTTTACCTCCAGCTCTGCAGCTTCCCGAACATAAAGACGACTTTGTAACGTCTGTCTCATGACTGGCGTCGTCCTGTTTCTGCTCTTCAGTTCGTCCGGACGAAGAAGGTTCGCTTACGAAGTTTAATAAAACTCGGGGACCGTGATCGTCTCCAACACGTATGTGTTATTTATCCATTTCTGTTCTCTTTGTTTCGACAGTATTCATCATAAATCAGAAAATACTGTCGACAGACATGAAAATATTCATGTTCTCACCGTTTTCATGAATCAAATGTTGTATGACTGAGTCTGTATGATCTCTGAACAAAGCCCTCTCCAGAATATAGATACACGTGTGTGACTTGGTGTCATAAAACTAAACTAAACTTAAACTACTCCACGTTTTTGGCCATGAACGCGTCAAATTCAGCTTCATTTAAAGACTTTGAAGAACAAACAGATCAACCCAAGCCAATGGCGGGCTTCGGTTTGTTCGTACCCGACACCGGAGCTCAACTCGACATAATAAACTTCATGTTCTCCGGTTTTTATGAATAAAATGTATAAATGAGGCTCTCAGTTTAATGATAGATCCACACTTTACTGCCACAGTCTGTACAAAGCCTCACATAAATACATAAATACACAGATAGATGATGAGCTTCATAAAAGTTGATTCAGTCAGAGACTGTGTTTCATGTTTGTAAGACATGTGACTGCATCTGCAACAAGAACTTTCCTTTGGGGATCAATAAAGTCATCATTCAATCTATAACACGAAATTTATTAAACAAGTTTCAAGTGACTAACAGTAAAAACAGAAGTCCACATGGAGGAAGAACGTAAAGTTGTATCCATGTAAAAAAAAAAAACAATAACAGGGGTCTACAACCAGAGGTCCCTGGCCCCTAGGCGGTCTGCAGAGGTACTGCAGGGGGTCCACCAACTTTTGTCATAATAATAACATAACAATTATGCATGAACTTTTTATCAATCATAAACACATACAGGATAATAACCCAGCATATAAATAGATTAATAAGGTGTATTATTATAGGCCATGTGGGGGTCTCTGTTCTGTTTGTCTCTCATCCAAAGGGTCCTTGGGCTGGAAAAGGTTGAATGTGCATTGTGCGTTCTTGGTCTTAGCGCTATGGCAAAAAGTGTGATGACTTCCAAGTTTGAGGACTGAATCTGCCTTTATGAAGCTCATCGTGTTTCAGTTTTTGTCGACTCTGTCAGAGAAGTGTTGATTTATTTAACACTTCTAACGCAGTGGACTGCATTAAACTGAGAGCTGGTTCTGATATTTACATAGATGAGAGCCGTAACATTACAAACACCTCTCTGACAGTTAAAGACACGACAGGCGAATAGAGTCAACATTTAAAGGAACATATATATTATTATGAAACTTCACATTGAGACAATTATTTTTTAGTGTTTCAAGTTTTCTTAAATTTGATGTTTAATATGCAAATGAGGCATTATCTAATGTAACTCTGGGTGACAGTGTCTCAGCTTTAACGCGTATATGATGCATATTAACGGCCACGTTACAGCGTCATTAAACAGATTTAAAGCCTCTCTCTGAGGCTGTGAAACAATCCGTACCTGCATCTGACAACCACCTGGATGTTTCTGCCCTTTTCATCCCGTTTGATGCCGCTCAGGTTGTGTGAAGCCATGTTTGCAGAGAGAAGTCCTCCGCAGCTTTAATCTGGAAAAAGAAGACAGTGACAGTCAGCTGGATGGACACACACTTTACACACACTTTACAGTCAGCTGGATGGACACACACTTTACAGTCAGCTGGATGGACACACTTTAAACCAGCGCAGAGACACACACAACAACTTCACGGTGACGTTAACCGGTCAGAGGTGACAGCAGCCGGTCCACAGCTCTCGACAAACACCGTTAAACATGAGAGATAGCCACCGGAGGAGATTAGCATGGTAGTTAGCAGTAGCTAAAAGTGGCATTATTTCACGGTAACTTACCGAATCACGGTGTGTACGCGTCCCGCCTCTCCCTCTCCGGTTTATCCGCTTATTGTTCAACCCTCCGGTATGATTTATAAGTTATAAATGTATCGTCTCTCCCTGCTTCAGGCAGCGCAGCCTCTCTTTACACACACTTCTGCTCTGGCGCTCAAAAAAAATCTCCGACAACATTCAAAGTACTTTTAAATTTGGCTCGACCAATGAGAGGGCGGGTAACGGCCAAACAAACGACGCCATT
>OX336894.1:212500-252152 GCA_946959425.1 Argyrosomus regius
GGAAGCTGGTGGAGGGAGATCTTTGCAGATCTGGTTGAGATGGAAACTAAAGACTTTGAGGCTTTTTAGGGAGTTGATTTCTGGTCGTTCTGTGTCTCCTGAAGCTCAACTTTAAGATCTGTTTACATCAATAAACATGAGAGGGTTCATGTGTTTTAAAAGATTAGAACATGCTTTAATAACGTCTGAAATTATCTGTCGTTCAGATGAGATAAGAAGACGTTTTAAAGAAGGGAAATTATGTCAAAATGTGATTCTTGTAAAGGTCTTCCTCTGCGGTAGTCGTCTTTAAAATCAGGATAAAATATCCTCCAATATTTTATATTGTTTGCACGTTTCTCTGCTGTGAGGACAGAAATTTGATTTCTAAAGTTTAAAGACGCCACGAGTCAGTAAAAGGCCTAAAGTCGATCCACAGATCCTTTGATGAGTTCCAGCTTCTTAAATATGAAGATTTGCTGTTTTATTTTGTCTTCTAAAGGTACAAACCTTCAAAATAAAAGCTCAAGTTGGACCCTAAAGTGGTTCTTTATGGAGAATGTTCATCAGTTCTGCAGGGCACGTCAAATAATTACATTTATTATGAAGTTAAACCAGAAGTTAGTGTTCAATCAAGGTTCAATAGAATTTAAATATTTTAAATGCAACATTGGGTGAATTAGTTCTTTATGACTTTATATAAAGGAGAAGTTTGTTTTGGTGTTTTTGGTGCTAAAGATATAAACAATATAAATTTATGTCCAATATGTTTTTAGGATGAAAAGAGCAGCACAGTTTGTTCGAGATATTTAACATTTAACGTGAAGACAAAGATCATTTCTACACAAAAGGTTCAACATGAAGCAGCTGCTAGTTAAAGACGTGTCTGTTCAAACTGCATCTCTGTTGGTTTTTATCAAAAAAGACTTAAAGAAGCAGAAAATGCTGCAAATGTGACTTTTAGGTTAAAAAATGATTAATTATTAAATGATTTAACAGCAAAAAAAGGTTCTCAGTGTATTAAACTAAATCTTTTGAGGATGAAACGAGCTCAGGGAAGTTATTCAAAGTTATATATAATGAGGAAAAACTGTTAGCTGTGATGCTAATTAGACTGTTTGTTTTAATTGGTGTAAATAGTTACAATTTAATGCATTTCTATTGAAACTTTCTGATTTCTTAAGACTGTTCTGAGAGCAGCAATATTGAACATTTGGCTCTCCAACGTGGAAATCAATGGTAGGAAATGATTTAAGAATAATATTCATAACCATGTTTTTGTGGCTGCCTTCACGTTGTTCATGCATGTGCAACATTTCCTTTGTGTTGATGCATTCTTCACAGTTTTATTTCACTTTATGCTCCTCTGACTGGACCACCTTATGAAACTCATTGGTAAACCTGATACCAGAGGAAACCGACGACACTTTCTGGCTCGCAGAGATACTGTTGAAGCCATTCACAGCGGCTCCGCGTCATTGACGTGCCTGTCTATTATCCGACACTGAGCAGTCAATACGTTTCCCATGAATATGCAATCGCTGCCATTGACGGCTCGGTCGGAGGGTTCATCGCCTGAACCTTTCTCCACGAAGCCGCGACTCCTCGTCTGACGATCATCTGCAGGCTGACGGAGAGTTTCATCGCCCCAAAAAAATGAGAAAGAGATGATTTATGGCGCTTTACTGACACGACGCCTACGTGTTTATTAAGTCTTACGGTACTTTATGAGGTACTTTAAGGCCTCGCAGATCATTTATCAAACATTTACTTGGAGTGTTTCGTAATCTAACAGCGCCGCGGGGTGAAACCAGGAGAAACGTTTTGTTCCTAAATGAATCATCCACCGTTTAAAAGAAACACCTACAGCTTCTGGTAGCAGAAAATTCTGATGATTTATGGCATCTATTTAAAGTCTGAGCGTCTTTTGTTGGGATAAAATGATTCAACCTAATGTCAGCACGGATCAGATCTTTCACAGAACCAGAGAGTTTGTCCAAACTTCACAAAGATCATCAACTCTTTGCTTTGAGATGATGTGGTGGATAGAATCAGGTTTGAGGCGTCTAGAAGTCAAACGAACGTGAAGAACACGATTAAAAGTGGATTACTGTTGGCGTTAAAGCCAGTCTGACGTGAAATCTTGATATTTCTTCATTAAAGCGACCTTTTTTGTTTCGTTAATGCTCCCGTAGGTGTCAATACGACGCCTCGGAGGTCACGCATGTTGCCCGAACAGCAGATGACTCCATTAAAACCTCAAAGAAAGCCTCAGAACGGGGGCAGTTTGGTTGTTTTTGTTGTTTTTTTTCGGTGACGTTCGGTTGCAAAAATGGTAAAGAGGCTCGGCGGCAGGCGGTAAGCCCGACCTGAGCGTCGTTTTTTTTTTTGGAGAGACGAAGACAAAGATCCATATTAACAAAAAAAACCCCGCAGATGACAGATGATTAATCGGCGTGGTGGGGACTGCCGAGCCGCCGGACCCCCGGCTGACACCCCGAGCCACCAAACACAAAACCAAAAACCCCCCAGAGCCTCGGCGGCCCGGAGGAGCGTGGGCGAAGGGTGGAAGCAGGGCACCGTCCCCACGGAGCTGTGTGTGTGTGTGTGTGTGTGTGTGTGTGTGTGTGTGTGTGTGGAGAGAGAAAGATTGTGTGTGTGTGTGTGTGTGTGTGTGGGTGGATTTGTGTGTGTTTGTTCGACAGATCCTGACACAGAAAGTGTGTGTATGTTGCAGAAGTAAAGTGTGTATTTTTGCATGCGTGTGTGTGTGTGGGAGTGTTTCCTAAATGTGTGCATTTCTAAGTGTGTTCATTGCAGTGTGTGTGTGTGTGTGTGTGTGTCGACCAAACCCCCATCTGCCACAGGGTGGGCGGCTCGCCACACAACGACAATACACACCAACATTTTTGTAACTGTGGGCGTTCAAAAGGCTCGGAGAGCTGCAGTCCTCCTGCTCGCTCTGTGCGTCTCCACAGCTCAGCGATCCGGCTTCATCCTGATCAACTCTCCAATCAGCAGATCAATAAATCAAAGCGACACAGCCTCAGCGTGTTCACTCGTTTACACGCCACGAGAAGCAGCGAACTTCTGTTTCTAATGTTGATTTCTATGAACTGGAGATAGCACTATGAGCTAGCATCAGCGTCTACCTTCCAGTGAACACCAACCAAACTCACAGATCCAAAGAAAGAGATCCAAAAGAACCTCTGAGACCTCCATAAGAACCTCTAAACATCCAAAAGAACCTGAGACCTCCATAGGAACCTCTAAACATCCAAAAGAAGCTCTAAAACCTCTAAATAAACCTCTGAGACCTCCAAAAGAACCTCTAAACATCCAAAAGAAAGAAAACCTCTAAAAGAACCTCCAAATGTGCAAAAGAACCTCTAGAACCAATGAAAAAACCTCCAAAAGCACATCTGAGACTACCTAAAGAACCTCTAAAAACTCCAAAAGAACCTATTAAACCTCCATAAGAACCTCTGAAACATCCAAAAGAACCCCTAAATCTCCTAAAATAACCTCTAAACATCCAAAAGAGCCTTTAAAACATGTAAAAAAAACAAAACAAAATAACATCTGAACCCTCCAAAAGAATCTCTAAAACCTCCAAAAGAACCTCTGAGACCTTCACAGGAACCTCTGAAGCCTCCTAAAGAATCTCTAAGATCACAGGTCCATTTACTGTTATTTTGGGGAACGCACAGGGAGGGACTTCTCGTAGATATTGATTGACATTTACAGTAGCCCATAGTGAATGTGTGTTACACCTCCACCGCTATGCATTGCAGCTAGCTCTATGAGCTAGCGTCAGCGTCTACCTTCCAGTCAACACAGTCGAAGTTAGCTACTGTTAGCTACTTTAGCAAGTGTTTAGGCTAAAGCTATTTTTCATTGTTGTTGGTCCAGATATTGGAGTAAAGGAACATGATGAAAAAGCTCTATTAATGTTGGAGGTGAAGGTAACCTTGACAGGAAGTAATCAAACATGCACAGCGAGTTGCATTGTGGGTAATGTATGCCCCAGGTTTTGACAGGGCAGTTTGAGCTAACAAACTGAGCTAACATTAGCTGACAGCATCTAACAAACTGAGCTAACATTAGCTAACAGCAGTCAACAAACTGAGCTAACAGCAGTCAACAAACTGAGCTAACAGCAGCTAACAAACTGAGCTAACATGAGCTAACAGCAGCTACAGTTGTCAGCAGTTTACTTCACTGTCCATCAGGAAACTCTGTAAATCACAGAGAGTTGATGGGTGTGTGTGTGTGTGTGTGTGTGTGTGTGTGTGTGATTGTTGTTAAAACGTGTTCTCTGACATAGATGAATCATCTCAGTCAGTGTGTGTGTGTGTGTGTGTGTGTGTGTGTGTGTGTGTGTGGGCTCAATGTATCCGGATACCGGCCATATAAGAAGAGGCAGCAGCTCCTCTGTGCGCACCGGAGGATCCATTTATGGAGCGGAGCGTGACCGGAATTCCGAGTGATGGAGCTCCTTCATCATTTTACTATGTTTGAATCTTCACGAGTGTGAAGGAGGCGGGAAGCACGTGCGGATGTTTGAATAAAAAAACAAACGTTTCATGTTGATTTGTTTCCACGTGTCGTCACGGCTCTCTCCACCAGTCCTATTTCTGGAGTTCCCTATTGTTGTTGTTGTTGTTGTTGTTTTGGCTCTTTAAAGTCCATATATGGGTAATGACGTCACGGGACACCCAGAGATCCCCCCCATCACGTCCTTTATAACCCATAATGCACCAATCCAGCAGATATTTACGCGCAGTGAGAGGCGGACTGAGACTGAGGGGGGGAAACCTTCATCATGTCTGAGAGAGAAGTCTGAGCGCATCAGAGGCAGCATGAGCGCGAAGGTGGTGGATGAAGTGTCGGTGTCTGTCCGCAGCCTGGTGGAGGCAGGTGCGGTTGTTTTTAAGGAGGAGGCTGTAGGTGAAGAGGAGCATGGCGGGGAAGGTGGTAAGATGTTTGGTTCGGACGGGTTCAGGTGGTGGCAGCGTGATGTTTGATTGTCAGTCTAACAGGTTGCTTCTCCTGTCTTCCTGTCTCCAGGTGATCACGGCTCACCTGAGCTCGGCGACTTGGCGCACTACCTGGCAACTTTACGCGCGCACCCGGTGGCGTTTACCGGCAAGTTCTCGGTGGATTCCAGAGGCGCGGGAGCACCGTGGACACCTGGGGACGCCATCAACGTGGTCAGCGCTGACATCGCCGTCCCGGAGTCACCTTCAGCATCACCTGAGATCTACGCAGGTGGAGGAGGAGCGGACGCAGGGGACGGTGCCATGGCGCACGGCCAGCCGGACATCAGCCACATGTACGCGCCCCCTCATCCACACCCACACCCCCACGCGGCCCCGTCCTACTCCTGCAGCGCGGATATGTACCAGGATCCGTCAGCAGGGGGGTACCTGGCGACCTCCACCTGCGCCGTGTCCTACCACCCGCCCCCGTCCTACAGCTCGGTGCCCAAACCGACCGTGGACGGCGCCGCGCTGCTGTCCATCATGCCTGAGTACGGAGGCTTCTACCAGCAGAGCTGCCAGAGAGACCTCCAGAGCGCCTTCCCGGAGCGGAAGTCCCTCCCGTACCCGCTGGACCCCCTCAGGGTGCCTCCGCCTCTCACGCCTCTCAACACCATCAGGAACTTTACGCTCGGCGCGCCCTCACCGGCTGCCGACGGCCCGATGGCCGCCGCTTTCCCCGGCCACCAGAACCTCCCACTCAGGCCCATCCTAAGACCCAGGAAGTACCCGAACCGACCGAGCAAGACGCCCGTCCACCAGAGGCCATACCCGTGCCCGGCGGAGAGCTGTGACCGCAGGTTCTCCCGGTCGGACGAGCTGAGCCGACACCTGCGCATCCACACCGGCCACAAACCTTTCCAGTGCCGCATCTGCATGCGGAACTTCAGCCGCAGCGACCACCTCACCACCCACATCCGCACGCACACCGGGGAGAAGCCGTTCTCCTGCGACCAGTGCGGGAGGAAGTTCGCCCGGAGCGACGAGAGGAGGCGGCACATGAAGATCCACCTCCGGCAGAAGGAGAAGAAGTCCTCCGCGCCCTCCTAATCCTCACCGTGCACGGAGCTCCACCCATGCTGCTGAATGTAAACTCTGTGAATCACACAGCCAACAGTCCCCCGACTCCACCCTGAAGCTTAAATTATATGAAATGTAAATGTCTTCATCTTCTCAGGGATTCACTGTAACGATCCAGGCTGCAAAAATGAGACAGGTGAGCCGCACCTGAAGGTGGAGGTTACTGCTGCTGCACCGCCTCCAGGTGACGGTGGTTTGGTTTCCATTGATGCACAAAAAAACCCGATAAAACACACAAAAGTCACACAAATTTAGATTCCTGATGGAGCTGCTCCGCCCTCTGTTAAAGCAGCTTCACCTTCACGTAGCTGAACAGATATTTAAAGACGTTCTGCAGGTTTACAGAGACAGACAACAGCGTCACTATTTTATATTGTCTCATGACACACTGTAAAAAGTGTTAACACTGTTTTTACGGTAAAAAACTGGCAGCTGTGGTTTACAGAATTTTACCGTAATATACACGGTCTAACTTTTTCTAATATTAGTACTGTTCATTTTACAGTTACCGTATAAATACAAGTTTTTTCCCATCAAAAGAAACAATTAAAATATATTACAGTGTTTTACTGATAAATTTACTTTATTCTGTATGAACTACCTTAAAATGCCGTATAATTAAACGTTTTTCATGAAATATTAGTGTTTTACGGTAATGAACTGTCAGCTGTGGTTGCCCGAATTTTACCGTAATAAATACGGTATAACCTTTTCTAATATTACAGTAAAAGGATGTTAGTACTGTTGATTTTCATTTGGCGTTGTATTCCATATTTTAAAACGTCTGCAGATTTTACGATGAGAAACTGCCAAACCATGACAGTAAAATATATCACTAAATATTACGGTGTTTTACTGTTTTTATATTAGACACTTAACCGTCTCTAATATAAAATATTCTGTATAAACGCCCTGAAAATGTCTTTGTTTAAGTATAAACAAAGTTTTACTGTGAAAAATAAACAGTTGTTTTTACGGTAAAAAACTGTCAGCTGTGGTTGCCAGAATTTTACCGTAATAAATACGGTATAACTTTTTCTAATGTTACAGTAAAGGGATGTTAGCACTGTTGATTTTACAGTTAAAAACCAAACCATGACAGTAAAAGACCGTAAAATATGCCATTCAATTTTACGGTCTTTTACCGTAAAATCTGCAGACTTTTTTTTTTTACATTGCACAAACTAAATGTCACTAATGATGTTTTTACACTTCAGCGTGTTAAACGGTGCGTTCACTGTTCAAAGGAAATGTTTGTCGGGGTGAAGAAAGGGAGTGATGTCAGAGTGCACCCGAGAGGCACTGTGAGGTCACAAATCAGGGCGGGGCTAAAGGTGTGAAACTTTTTTTAAAACCTGTTTTTTTTTTATGATTAGAGACGTCGAGGTGATTTTAACGTTTCACTGACTGGTTTATATTTGATGGGACTTTACGAGCTTGTAGCCTGATAATCTGTCACGTCGGCTGTGAACTCGTGAGCGGCGTTTCTACCTGATGAATGTGAGCGAACGAGTCACTGAACAAAAATAAAGTTTTGTTTTTGTGTTTTATAATTTTTATGCAAACGAGTCGAGCACTAGAGCTTTTGATTCTGCTGGACTGACGATGCTTCTTGTCAATGCAAATAAATGTTGACCTGTCGAGTTGATGTGGCTCTCTGCTGTCGCTGCTTGTAGCTCTGTGAAAACATGTCAGTAACCAATAACTAACACTCAGACAACCTTATCATGCTTTAACAGATACCCAGTGTTTCTGTAGCGTTGACAGAACGTTCCAAAATAAACCGTTTCAGTTTCAAATCAGTTTGAAGTAAACTAAAGCTCCCTGCGCTGTCCCTTTTTCAAGAACCTTCCAGGCCCAATTTGCTCAAATTCAAGGACCAAACAGCAGAATTTCAGACAGATAAATGTTACAACATTTTTTATGAGAACGAGCAGAACATTAAAGGACCAGTGTGAAGGATGTAGTAGCATTTAGTTGCTGATTGCAACACCCTCACCTCACCCAGTCGTCCCCAGTGTGAAGGTGAAAGTCCCGGCGAAGAGACAGTGTTTAGTTTGTCCATTCTGGGCTGCTGTAGAAACATGTTAGACCCTTAAATCTAACACACAAACATCACATTTCAAGGATTTTCCAGGCCCAATTTACTCAAATTCAAGGTCCAAACATAGCATAGTTTGAGACACAGACCAAGGTTAGTGTCCATGTTTTGTGGGGACGTCACAGAGACTACGTCCAGGTTTTAGACAGTCTGCGGGCACGTCACGGAGACTACGTCCAGGTTTTAGACAGTGCGGGGACGTCACGGAGACTACGTCCAGGTTTTAGACAGTCTGTGTCTCTTGATGTTTTTATTTTGGTCTGTCTCTCCTTGGCCGGGTTCTAACCGTCTGTGTGTTGCGGAGATGAACTCGTCACAGCAGAATGTTAAATGGCGTGTTATGTTATGGTTGCTAACTGCATCACGGCGTGTCAATAAATACTGCAGGCTGGTGTTGATCTTTCATGGAGAGAGTAAACACGATAACAGGACACTTTGACGTCACTCGGTCCGCACGCTCGGCTGTGAAATCATCGCTTTGACGTCGGACGGTCACCGCGGAGCAAAGGATGTTTTCTGAAACTGTCACAAAGCCGTATCAGCGCGAGCATCTACAGCAGGCCGACCACCGTCTGAGGCCATGAGGGCCACAGATAACAGAGACACACGGCCCACATGACAAGCACACAAAGCTGAGCTGAGCACAGAGATCTAACCCTGGAAAACACTCGAGGAGGCAGTTTGTAATGCAGAATTAACGAGCTGTGAAGTCTTCTCTGGGATGAACTTCCAGAGTAAAACTCAGAGTGATGTCAGGCTGCATGTGAAGGTTCCCTGTGGGACTCTTTGGCCTCCACATCCAGCTTCCTGTCTATACCCTGTGGACCAAAGCCTCTGTCAAAGAACACATTTGGATCCACTCAGGCTGAAGTGTCTGAGGAATAATGTCACGCAAACCTCAGATCGGCTTTATTTAGCTTCACAGATTCAGATCGGCTCACGAAGCTGCTGCACGAAGAAGGAGGCTCGAAAACACGAAAAATCTGAATTCACGAGCTCGAGCTAAACTGACCCCCGCAGACTGTCTAAAACCTGGACGTAGTCTCCGTGACGTCCCCGCAGACTGTCTAAAACCTGGACGTAGTCTCCGTGACGTCCCCGCAGACTGTCTAAAACCTGGACGTAGTCTCCGTGACGTCCCCGCAGACTGTCTAAAACCTGGACGTAGTCTCCGTGACGTCCCCGCAGACTGTCTAAAACCTGGACGTAGTCTCCGTGACGTCCCCGCAGACTGTCTAAAACCTGGACGTAGTCTCCGTGACGTCCCCAAAGACTGTCTTAAACCTGGACGTAGTCTCCGTGACGTCCCCGCAGACTGTCTAAAACCTGGACGTAGTCTCCGTGACGTCCCCGCAGACTGTCTAAAACCTGGATGTAGTCTCCGCGACTCGTGTTTCTGTAAGACTCGACGTGACAGCAAACCTCAAAAGAGTTTGCAGTCTACAAACTACACACAGACCTTCTGCTGTTTACTGTTGTGTTGTAAATTTACAAGCTGTGAGTGTGTGTGTGTGTGTGTGTGTGTGTGTTGCAGCATCATAAGTCATCCTGTTTATTTGCTTTGGAGGACGACCTACGCAGGGCTTCCACAGTTTGGCCCGACATCACGAGCTAAAAGCGTCCGAGCTCTGAATCACGCCGTCTATTTTCAGCCCGCGTTCACTTCCTGCTAATAAAAACACACAAACACGACAACACTGCTTCAGGAGGGCGGCCATGTCACATGCTGACCGCACACGCACACACGCACACGCACACACACACACACACACACACACACTCGGTATTTTCGGCGAGGCCTCGGTGTCACATTGTGAGTAGGTGGGTGTCAGGCTGGAGATGGTGGAGCTGAAGGGAAGTGAGGAGGTGGTGACGTCTCCATGGATGGAGCTGGTTACTGCCTCTGTATTAACGAGGCCGTCCTGGTGGATCAGTGGGCCGGAGGACGGAAGTGGCACATTCTGGGTTCAAATCCGGCTCGTTGACACAACAACAGGTCTGAGATTATCTGACAGAGTGGACACAGTCAGCACGTCCATCTGTCCTCATCATGTCAGCCCTCAGAGGTACGACTCAGACTCTGAAGAAGGACCACCAACACGCTGCTGTTAGCTAATGTTAGCTCAGTTTGGTAGCTGCTGTTAGCTAATGTTAGCTCAGTTTGTTAGCTGCTGTTAGCTCAGTTTGTTAGCTGCTGTTAGCTAATGTTAGCTCAGTTTGTTAGCTGCTGTTAGCTAATGTTAGCTCAGTTTGTTAGCTGCTGTTAGCTCAGTTTGTTAGCTGCTGTTAGCTAATGTTAGCTCAGTTTGGTAGCTGCTGTTAGCTGCTGTTAGCTGAGTTTGTTAGTTGTCAGTGTCCAACATAAAGTGTTTAAAAGTGTATAAAAGACTTGAATTTACATCACAGGTCTATTCTTCTTCTTCTTCTTACTCGACTGTTGTGGTGCAGCCCCTTTTTGTCTACATTCAGGGTTGTTTTGGTCGTCCTGATTTAAAGACTTTATAAATTATTAACGGATGAATTTGAAATGAAAGCACGCGGGCGTACGTGAGCTCCGTGATGAATAAAGGCTTCAATCTGCTGCTGGACTTTCCCTTCCTGTCAGTACAGTTGATTGTATCTGAGTAATGACCAGGGGCAAAGATCATTAAAAGTTAAATAGTCTGTGGCATGCTGGGTATTGTAGTACACTGTCCTGGCAGTTAGTTGTTTTTTAAAGTAATCTATTACTTCACAGGAAGGCCATCTCTGTTCATATAAAGGAGTGTGACGATAACAATGACTCAGTTTTGTTCATGTTTGAATGAAGCTTTGTTTGTGTCAGTGAGCACAGTGCTGCTGGCTGTTGGACTACACGTCCCACAATGCACCAGGTGTAAACTGTGACACGCCGTGTCGGTGCGGACGTGTTTGACAGTTACTCAGGAATGGGGCGCTGAAGTCTCCGAGAGTGACCGACGAGAGTGACACGAGCCCGAACATCACCCTGAATAGTCAGACGGTCACGTGATCGTCGTGTTATTTATCTACGTGCAAATCCTCACGTGCTCACGGTCAAATACATAAAAAAAAAACATTTGAGCGCGTGAAGCAAACAGACGGCTCGTCAGATGAACGTGGTGTCACGTGGTGTCGTGACCAAAGACACGGACAACACGAGAGGTCTCACTCCGCCGCCATTTTGTGTTACCACAACGTTAACCAAAAAAGTGTTTTAATAAAATATGTTTCACACATTAATTATGTTGTTTAATATGTTTTACACGTTATGTTAAACAAGAAAAGAACAAAACAAAGAAATAAAAGATGAATCCTCTTTAAAAATATGAGAAATTCAAATGTTCATTACTTTACAGCTAACTGTTTAGCTGTTACTTTAAGGCTAACTGTTTAGCTGTTACTTTACAGCTAACTGATTAGCTTTTACTTTACAGCTAGCTGTTTAGCTTTTAATTTACAGCTAACTGATTAGATGTTACTTTACAGCTAACTGTTTAGCTGTTACTTTAAGGCTAACTGTTTAGCTTTTACTTTACAGCTAACTGATTAGCTTTTACTTTACAGCTAGCTGTTTAGATTTTAATTTACAGCTAACTGATTAGCTTCTACTTTACAGCTAACTATTAAGCTATTACTTTTAGCTATCTTGCTTTTAGCTAACTGTTAAGCTATTACTTTACAGCTAACTGTTTAGCTTAGTTTAACTGTTTGAGTGATGTTTTAAAGTTTTATTCGCTCTTTACTTGTTTAAACTTTTTAATTTCTGTTCTAATATTTTGTTTATTAGTGTTTTTTTAAAATCATGACATATTAATTTAATTAATCAGATTGATGTTTTTCAAACGTTTAAATGGCGCCATTTTGTGTGAAATCGCGCAGATTAACAGTTCCCATGACAACCATCCAAAGCGCCTGAAGAAGTCCGTCCACGAGTTGTGTGCGGAGTGAGTCATCTTAAGAACAGACGATCTTTGGCGCTAGCTGAGGGGCTACAGCTAGCGCGCGTTGAGCGGAGCCCGGACACCGGACACCGGACAGCGCCGTTCCTCGCTTCGGTATGATGCCAGGTGACAGCGACATGACCTCCATCGTTCAGCGGATAGCTCGGCAGGCTCTCGTCACCTACAGGAGCCTGCCGCGGGCCGGCGAAGAGGCCGGGAAGTCTTTCCTGGAGAACCACGGCAAGCTGCGGAGCCTCATGACGGAAGTGCGAGCGGCGGACCTGAAGCTCGTCCCGCGGAGAGCCGCCGACAGCCCGCCCGGCGTGCCGCCGTACCACCACGGCGCGCCCCCGGTCACGTACATGCACATCTGTGAGACGGACCACTTCAGCATGGGGGTGTTCCTGCTGAAGAGCGGCGCCTCCATCCCGCTGCACGACCACCCGGGGATGCACGGCATGCTCAAAGTCATGTACGGCAAGGTCAGGATCAGCTGCTTCGACCGGCTGGAGCGGCCGGCCGGCAGCCCGCAGGTGGCCCCGCCGCTTCCCCCGGCCCAGATGGACTCTCTGCGGCGCTCCGTGCTCCGCTCCACCGGGGAGTATACGGAGGAGAGCGGCCCGTGCGTCCTCTCCCCTGACCGGGACAACCTGCACCAGATCGACGCCGTGGACGGCCCGACGGCGTTCATGGACATCCTGGCCCCGCCGTACGACCCGGACGACGGCAGAGACTGTCACTATTATAAGGTGCTGACAGAAGCGGAGGTCAAACACACGGAGCAGGAGCAGAAGGAGAAGGAGGTCTGGCTCATGGAGATCTCACAGCCGCCGGACTTCTGGTGCGGAGGGGAGCCGTACCCGGGCCCGGAGGTCTGCCTCTGATCCGGGCACCCTGAGTGGACAGACTGGGCTAAATTAAAGGGTCACTTAAATCATTCAGCGAAGCACCTGAAGGCACCACAGGCTCGACTCACCTGCAGGAAGGAGACCACCACCTGACCCCCATTTTAGGGAGCACCTGGTGACGTCACAGTCATTGTTACTGCAGCAGGTGACAGTAAAGTTTAATCTCCCTCCTGAGCTGAACGACCAAACCTCAGGATGCTTCTGATGACCTGCTTTCATTAAAGGTTCCTGAAAGAGTTAAAAACATTAAAAACAGTGAAGTCAAACGACCTGTGAGGTGTTTTAAGGTGAGCGATGCCAAGAAATGACTGATGACGTGCAGGGTGCAAATGATGCGTTCAAGTCCCGTCAGGGCGTCAAAAATGGGCTTTTATTTTGGTATTACACCCCTTTTAAACACAGACTTTCAAAATAAAACAAAAAGCTGGTTATTTATTTAAAACTCCACTCTCTTCTGACTGCACCTTGAACGCAGCATTAGAACCTGACTGAGCTGAGTCGTGTCTGTGACATGGTCTGTTGTTCTTAATCGTCTTCCCGCTTCAGGTTTGATGAAGGTCTGTGTGTTCAGACCGCCGTCCGTCTTTAGGTTTGATCCTCAGGGCTGTGTGTGATTCCTGTCTTTGACTGACGGCACTAAATTAAACTTTAAACATGTAAACCACGTAAAGGAAAGAGGCGTTCACTGTCCGGACACAGCGTTAAAGACTGAGACTGTTTGTATGCAGCTGTAATCAGATTACTATGTCAGGAGCTCTTTAAGTCCATATTCTGGTTCTGTGTTGAGCTGAACGTTCTCCATGTGTTCTGCCTGTGAGGAAGTTTGTTTGTTTCAGGATGTGACGAGATGAACAAAAAAATGTTCAGGAAATAAAAACATGAATCTTTGAACACGCGTATTTTTGTTTCTTCACGTGAAATATGGTAAGACCTGGACGTAGTCTCTGTGACGTCCCCACAGACTGCCTAAAACCTGGACGTAGTCTCTGTGACGTCCCCACAGACTGCCTAAAACCTGGACGTAGTCTCTGTGACGTCCCCACAGACTGCCTAAAACCTGGACGTAGTCTCCGTGACGTCCCCACAGACTGCCTAAAACCTGGACGTAGTCTCTGTGACGTCCCCCACAGACTGTCTAAAACTATCTTCTTCGTGGTGATGTCACAGGGGAACCTTTTACCTATTGGTTCATCATTGGTTCTTCATAGAGCAGCCATTAGTTAAATCCATGTGTACTTCATGTTCTCTAAAAAATGTCCAAACTGTCCCTTTGTTGACCAGGTCACATTGTTACAAAGACTTAAAGAAGCAGTAATCAGTTCTCCAAAGAACCTTTAAAAGATGAAACAAAAGATTATTAAACATAAAAAGGTTTTTCAAATTACCATTAAAGAACTCCGTAAGGACAAAAAGGTTCTCCAGAGAACTTCAAGAACCAGTTTTTCTGAGAAGATGATCTGAATCTTTGAGCAGGAAACAGTGACACCATGTGGCCACTTGTGGTTACTGCACCAAAGTGATGAGCCCATGTAGTAATATCCTTTATAGAGTCGTGGGGTTTTTAATGCAGCCTTTGCTACCCGATGGACTGGAGGTGTTGCCCCTTACGTGCAGATTTCTCTGATTCTCTGAATCTTTGAAAAATATTCTGGATTGTACACGGTGAAATCCAGAATTTCATTCAAACTGTGAGTCCATAAATGTTGTTCTTAAACTGTTTTTCACAAAACCTTCCCTGTTTCCCACCGGAAAAGAAGAAGAGGAGGAGGTTTTCAGGCCCAGCAGTCAGCAGCTTCTATGGTCATAACGGCAACTCGCTAGTTTTTGATCATAAGTACTGTAATCAGAACAAATACTCGAGTACAGCTGAACATATTTACCACAGTGGGATAAAAAAGTTGAATAAAAACAAACATGGAATCATCTTCGGGGTCACATTTGTTCTTTAATTCGATGGTTTTCACACAGACCGACATGTTTCAACATAAAAAGTTGTCCAGTTCTTCACAGTATTGCATTTTGCACAGTGTTATACAGACTACAGAGTTTTCGAGTGAAGGCACAAAACTAGAGATTACTTCTGCAAAACGAAATCCCTACAGACGAACGCGATGAACCGAAGGATATCGAACTTACACAACATAAAACTAACGTCATCTCTACCGACTCACGGCAACAAAGGTAGTAGTGTCGTAATCAAACTAACATTGAGTTCAGTTAGGATACTTGTTCCGTTATTCACCCTCTTCGCTTCGTTTCTTGCACATTTTCCCCCCCAAAACATTTCAAAACACAGAAGTAAGAAAATTTCCAGACGTTTCCAAACCTGTGCATGAACCCTGCTGATTGTCCCTTCATGTGAAAGTGCTCCGGGTCGGTTTAGTGCAACTTTCCTTCAAATAACTGTCCCGTTAAAATAGACCTCGCTCTGCTACAAAAGTACACATAGTAGTACAAGATAACAGTATTTTATAAGTACTTTGCTTTTTTTTATTTTATTTTGTTTTGCTACATATGAAGCATGCTTTCACAGTAACACAATAGCTACATACTGTATGTAGTAGTAGTAGTAGTAGTAGTAGTTGGGCTGCCTCATGCATCATCTTCCACCACCTTCCAATGAGCGCCTTAAAAACAGGAAGCGAACCTTCACGAGCTCTGCTGCTGTTTGCATCAAATAAAACACTTTAAATATTAAAGACATACAACATGAAGTCAAACTGAGAAGAGAAGCAGCAGCAGCACTTCAATCATCAGTATGGAGGATCGTAACCGCCAAAAATAAATGTATGACTCAATAAATCAATTAACAGGCAAATAAAAGCACCAAGAATGATTAATATGAGGTACTAAGGATGTTAGAAAATGTCTGTCAGACATGTTTAACAGCAAAGTCCACTTAAATACAGAACTCTGCGTGTCGAAGGACTTTATACTGACGTCCAAACAGACTAAATGTCTGAACTTTGCACTCCTTCAAGCCAGAAGGCTGCTGCATTCTCCTGGAAGAGTCTCGACCTGGACGATCCAACGTAGTGGACGTCGACCGTGGACAGATTGTTTCGGTCTGGAGAGATGAACGTACGTCGCTAAAGACAAGCGGGAAGATTTTGTCCAGCTCTGACAACCAAACATGAATATCTTCAAAGATGGACACCAAGTGTGTGTAACGTACGTGTTTGTAGTCTCAAACTGTGAGTGCAGTGAGTTTTCTTGACATGACAATGAACAGATTGTAAAATAAACGATGAAACATTCAAATCTATTCAAATTATTTATTGTTGACTGAATCCTGAACAGAACCAGTTCAAGAACCAGAGCTCATTTAAGTCAGGCACTAATACAAAGGTAAGTAAATAAAATATTAGTTAATGTCACATTTTTTAGAAATATTTAACACCTACAGTCATTCTTTTGGTGTGTTTCACAACATATTAATGAACTTATTGAGTCACATTTATTTATTTTTGTCTTTGTCCTCCATGCAGCCATTTCTTAACTCACAAAGTGCTCAGAAGTCTGATCTTGTCCAATTATATCTGGATTCCGTTTTTTAATGCGGTCCGAAGTAAAATTGGACTATTTTTAGCCTCTAACTGTGATCGATCAGTCTGACTCGGTTCGTTTAAAGAAAATCAAACATTTGGCTTAAAAATTGTCGACTTTCACTAAATCTGGAATCATAATCGTCAGTCTGAACGCCCCGTTCAAAAATAAAAACAGGTTTGTGACCCAGATAAATGTTCTGCAAAGTTAAAGTACTGTAGGACTACTACTTCCACTTGACGACACATAAATAGCTTTGTATACAAAATATCTATCAACACTGTCAACGAAACCTAAACCACCGACAGCAAAGATACATTTTACACCGAATACCGTCTTTTACATTTACATTCTTATCGTTTGATGAGTGCAAAACTGTAAACAGATCGTACAGAATGATGCAGAGACAGGAATGATTCTATTAAACAAGCCGCCGGGAGCTGTTTAGTATACTGCAAATGTACTGTATGCATTCACGGCACTGTAAGTCACTTTGGATGAAAGCGTCAATACGTCATTCATTTGTGTTCGGAGAATCTCCACCCGTTTCTGTGTGAACGAGCGCCGGTTTAAGACCTTAAACGCGGCATCTCTTCAGCGTGAGTTTAACATTAACTCGAGAGTACATTCGTTTTGTGTGTGGCGTCCTCCAGACCCGGGCCAAACCGTCGCTGCATGGACGAGGCTTGTTTTTTATCAGTGTAGTGGAGGGTTTACCAAAGACTGGACTGAAGGGATAAATAACACCTTCTAAACAACCACAAATCTGCTGTTTGGACGTGTCTCCATCCAAATATGTCAAATGGGTCCACCCACTAACCGTTATGTGACTATTAGGCGTTGGTTCACGAGAAAAGCAGTAGGTGGCGCCAATTCTCCAGTCAATAATCAAGAAGAAGAGAGCGCCACAAGACGGTGTCATTAAAAGAAGCTCAAGGGGTCAAGTCAAATCGCCTGTTGACGAAAAGACCCGGAAGTATTCACGTAGCAGCCACAATGAGAGCTGTTTGAATTCTCTAAATGTTGAGGAAAAGAGCTTCAGTGCTTCCTTTCTTGTCTCCTTTAGCAGAGGATACACCGGACCATCCTTTACGAGAGGAAAGGAGGTAATGCCATCCAAACGTGGCCATTCCTCTTTATACCGTCTACAGGCGACGGTCAAACCTTCTGGAACTGTGACGGATGTCCAGCGTCCTGCAGATCATCATGAAAGTTACTGTGGATTATTAATAATCCATCTTTTGTCAGAACTTGCCAATATGCTGACGTCTGAGTGGAGTTTTACCACAGACAACATGATAATATCCGCCGTTGCATAATGACGTAGTCTAGTGTAAGTACAGTCGGATTCTCTGAACACCACAAACGTCCTTTTCTAAGTCTTTCGTCATGACGATGATCAAGGTCAAGTGGAAGAGGAAAAGTGTTTAGGAAAGGACATTGGAGGTGGTGTTCGACCGTACCCGAGGTGTGTGGGGCCATGAAAGCCATGAAGATACAGCTGATTAGTCATGTGACTTCAGTGTTTTCAAATGCAGTACTGCAAAATATGTTGACGTTGATGTTGTCTCACTTCTTGTTTGTGGCTCTCAGCTCCAACCTCATTGGTTCCAACTGAAGATGGACAGAGAGCTTTGTCGTTGTCTGAAGGCGCTCTCCAGTCTTTGTGCTAAGCTAAGCTAACACATACTGATGCACAGAGATGAAACTGACATCCAAACTCTGGTTACCCTCCACCACATTTCTCATCTAACCCTGCTTTGGCAGCAGGTTGGTGTCTGATTGGCTACAAGACCAGACGACTGCCATAAAAAATAAAAATCACTATAAAGTGTAAATGTCCATATGTATATATATATATATATATATACAGTACAGACCAAAAGTTTGGACACACTTTCCCATTCTCTTAAATGAGAAAGTGTGTCCAAACTTTTGGTCTGTACTGTATATATATATATATATATATATATATACGTTTCTCTCCATGTACAGTCAGCAGACAGTGTCTGGATCTGTCGTCATGTAGCAAACCTCTTCAAACTGAAGCCAAGAGTTAAATGCAGAGATGGTTTGACTCAAGTCTGGTGTCATCAAACTCCTGTCTGTGCTTTACAAACCAAAGCAGAGCTGCGAGGACAGTAACAACATCTCAATGACTAAAAACGTTTCTCTATAATTAGATTATTATTTACCGTTATATATAAAGCGAACACACAGGGCTACGTTCTGTTGGTGATGGGACTAAACTAAACGTCTAAGAGAACAAACAATGTTTCGATAAAGAAAGTGTTGGTGATCAGATTGGCACACGGTAACTCCTCCAGGCCAGCTTATAATGATAACACGCAAAGATTCACTACTTATTATTCTTATTAATATTCAACATTATCAGACAGAGGTAGACTAAAGAAGGCTCTTCATTTCTAAACGATGATTTCGGAGGCAAAATTTATGTTTTTCTGGACAACTTTTTTAATGTTTTGGGGTGACGCGATATTACAGTATTATTTCTTTTCCGATCCGTATAGAAACATGGAAAAAACATCTTTAAAGTTTTTAAGATGAGTACAAACTAAATTTGTTATTTCTTTCTTCAAAACACTGATTTCACACAGAGGTAGACAAAAGCAGGATTTCATTTCTAAAATGGATCTCAGAGGCTAAAAATATTCTTTTCTGGGTGACTTTTTAATGTTTCGAATGCGGGGTGTCAGAACATCACGGTATCATTTCTCTCCACTCTGCATCTGTGGTTCCCACTCAGTGTAATTGTTGTACTCTCCATCTCCATAGACTGGACTTTTGAGTGTAATTCATTTGTCAAAAAAGTGACAAAACACACAAAAGTGAAATATGAATTTGATGAATTGTTTTGGCCACGGGAATCTGAAATCGTGACAGTCTTATTTTGAATAAAAGAATCCTGAAAAAAGGTCTTAAATATTCATTCAGTGGCTACTTACATGCCAACACTGAGGCCAAAGCTAACAGGTAAGAAAGTCAGGGTCTCGTATTTGCACTTTTAACATCACAAAAGAAAAGTTGAGTACAAATCAGTTTGTTTGGGGAACGTCTAGGTTGGAACTCGGACGGCTTGTTTGGAGCTAAACTATCCTAAATTCAATAAATAGCCACTAAACTCTGATAGCATCGAGGACCGGCTCGCACACTGTGGAGGGATACTACCCGGTGGATGAGCTGGTCGTGACGGAGCCCCGTAAACTAATAATATGAAATGCTACTTGGCCTTTGAAGTATAACTGCTAGCCGGGCATTATAATGTTGACACTGCGTCAACACGATTGGACAATCACTGCTCAGTGGTGGGTTTTTTAACGAACCGGTCAACAGACGATGACGATGATCTCAGGCAGTGATCGCTGCCATTTGGCCTTCAAAGCACAGACAGAGACGAGATAACTGGACTGATCGGGAGTTGTTGTTGGTGGGTTTTTTTTTTAGGGGAACTGGGCCGAGACGTAAAGGTTCAACCAGAGGAGAGGACGTGTCATCTTTCCATCCGAGAATCAAATGAAATCAATCGATGAGTACAAAAGCACACGTTTACCTGAAGTTTCTCTACAAACACAGAGGAGAGGATTCAGAATTACACTGTACAAAATATCATGATTTATGCTGACAACTGAGACGAAAGGCTAGAAGCTATTATCAGTTTATATGTTTGAAGGTTTACCCAGTCTAACACTTTGAAATGGTCCATTTCAGCACAGTAATCTATGGAAAAGTACCAAATGTGCAATAAAACATAACAAATCTTAAAATGTGTCCGTATACATGATGTGATCATGCAGTAATAGTTGTTATTGCATTACATTTTTAAACCCTGTTACGCAGTAATGATGAGTAAAGATGGAGTTTGCTTCAATTTGAAGAAAATGGAAATGTTACTCTAGCTTGATTTTCTTTCTGTTTTCGGGGTCGGAGCAGCTGATATTTATAAAAGAGTTCTTTGATTTATAGTTTAATGTAAGTTTATCTCTTATTCTCTACTTTGATTTATAAAAAAACGATTAATAAAAACTGCCAAGCAAGCGTCATTCAGGAGGAGCAACTGTATCCAATCACACTGTACAAACATTGAATGTGATGTTGGTCAAAAATCCTCTTTTAACTTAAAATTTGTTGTATTTTTTAATGTTTAAATCACCTCCAATCGCCTCGATGTGAACGTGACCTTGCAGTACTTTTCCATAGGTTAACACACTGGAATAAAGTCACTGTGAAATAAAGTTGTTACCCGCTGACACCCCCTCTCCTCGGCGTGTTTCTTGATACAGTTCTACGCCTCATACCCGGCAGACCGGCAGCGCTGGTGGTTCCAGATGTCGTCTCTGTGCTCGGGTCGGCAGAACAGCCTGGACGACTGGGCCAGCCGCTCCCGGTGCTCCCGCTCCCGGTCTCGTTCCCCGCCTGGTTTGGAGAACAGTGGGCGGCCGCCAAACTGGGAGGAGGCGTGGGTTCTGTTGTCGTGGAGACCAGACGAGGAGAGCTGTCCTCCTGCCGACCTGGAAACGTCACGTGAACATGAACAAATAAACGTAAAGTAGGCGGTGTTGGCCACCTCAAACCATAATCTTTTCCTGAACTTTGCCAAGAATTTTTGTTGCCTAACCCAACCAAACCCTTCCTCTTATCCGGGGTCGGGTCGTGGTGGCAGCAGGTTTAGCAGGGCTTCTAACTCCTCCTGGAGGATCCCGAGGCGTTCCCAGGCTTCCCAGGGTTCAGGGTCTGCCCTGGGTTCTCCTTCCAATTGGATGTGCCCAAACACTTCCAAAGGAAGGAGGCCAAGAGGCCTGAACCACCTCAGCTGGCTCCTTACAACATGAAGGAGCAGCAGCTCTTCTCTGAGCTCCCTCGGGATGTCCGAGCTCCTCACCCTATCTTTAAGGCTGAGCCCAGAGGAAGCTCATTTCAGCCGTTTGTATCCGCGATCTCATTCTTTCAGGCAATTCCCAAAGCTTGTGAACAATTGCCAGAACTTCCTTGAGGGCAACCAAAAATCTCTCATACCTGGGTTTTTGAAAATAAGCCAACTAAATCTAAAAATTGTCTCACAGGGGAGTCCAATCTGTCTCCTGGGTAAAAGTCCTGTGCCACACTCACAGACAGGTAATCTCACTCCAGTGACTGAGTGGAAAGACAAAGTGTTGAATGTTTAACGATGAATTAAAACACAGCGGTAACACAGAAATCTGTCAGGTAACACCTCGTGAATGATTTAGCAACCGCTCTGTTGCCTCTTGGCTTCTATTCAGACCAACAGCAGCGCCGAGCATCAGTTTACCTGAAGTGTCTCACTCGTGGATCCCTCAGAGGTTAGCAGTGTCGAGATGGTTTATTTATTTATACGATCACATAATGTATTTATTTAGTTTGCTCATCAAACTCTTATGTAACCAGATTATACATGAATAATTCAAAATTACAAAGGAGCTACTCACCTGCTTTTAGTGATTCTGTGAGGTCCATTATCAGTTGGCTGCTGGTGCTGGTGAGGACACGGAAAAGGTCAAAGGTCAGGTCATGTTTACAAGACAGAGTCCACCAACCACCAAAAACAAGCAGGAAGTCGCTCAGAAACTTACATAATTTACTTACATTAATTAATACTAATACCACAAATATACTAGCCACGTTCCACACTGGGGCTCTGTAGATGTGTTGTTGTACCTTGTAGTGGTTGCACTGTTGCGGGCTGCCGTTAACCTGGTAATACTCGACCAGCCTCTCGGCCAGAGCAATGCGTCTCAGCAGATTCTCGATGAAGCGCTGGATTCGAACTTTACCGCACGTCTCCTGTCGAGCCGCCGCTTCCAGAAACTTCTGGATGGTTATCACCTCCCTGGAAAACAAAAGTTATACTGAGTCTGGATTCCTATGTAACTAAATGGTGTCTCAGCCAGGGTGCTGCATTACAAACTGGAGATCTAGAGTCTGAAAGAAGAGGGCAGTTCAGAGGTAGGAAGGGTCTACGTGTCCTGGTGGTTGTTTACGCTAATGATCCGATCACGCAAAACCAACGTTAATACCAGCTGAGAACACAGGCCTTCATCATCTGTTTACCTCTCTCTTCGCTCCAGCTCATTCTCTGAGGCGTTGAGCTGCTCCCTCAAAGCAGCGATCACCATGACGGCCACGTCCACCTGTCGGCTCAGCGACCTCTCCCTCTCTGCGACTTCCTGCCTCTCCTGGGCCAGGTGCTGCGAGTGAGCGCGCTCACACAGGAGCTCCGTGTCCGTCTGGGCGAGCTCCGTGCTCACCTTGGCCAGCCGGCGCTGCATGGTGCTGTCGGCCGCCCGCAGGATGCTCGCCAGCCGCCGACGAACCGCCGCAGAGGCCGCTGCCGTCTCCAAACCGGAGTAGGAGTTCTGCTCTGGTGGGCAAAAGAGAAGAGACAAGGGTTTAGTCACGTACTTTATGAAGAATGAAGGAAACTAAATTAATCTGAACCAGGTGAGTAAAAGTGAACCTGAACGCACCGACCAGATCCAGGTCCAGGTCCGGATCCAAAGGGGGGCCAAGAGGAGCTGGAGGAGGGAACGGGAGGTGATGGTGGTTGAGGTGATGTCCTGCGTCTGACTTTCTGACGGACATTTTGACATCCTCCTCAGTTCTACTTCCATCTTCGTCATCATCGTCGTCCTCCTCTTCTTCTTCTCCCACATCTTCATCTTCCGTCCCACCTTCCTCCTCTTCGTCTTCCTCCTCCTCCTCCTCAGCCTGCGTCCCCACACCGACGCTCTGGGTGCGTCTCCTCACGGAGCCGTAGGAGTGGAGGTAACCGCTGTCTCTGCTGTCGCTGAGAGAGCGAGCGTGAGGCGGCCGGCCCGCACCCTGCTGCCCCCTGCGGGTCGGCAGGCTCATGTCGTGCCAGGGGATCGCCGCCGTCAACGGGTCGGGGAGTTTGCCGGTGATGCTGAAGCCGCCTGTGATGACGTCCGGCGAGCGGTACGAGTGGCGGTACTCCAGGTGGGCACGGAGCGAGGCCAAGCTGCGGAAGCGCTCCTGCTCGCCGCAGCGGGGGCAGCGGAAGGGGAGGTCGCAGGAGGTGACCGTGACGGCGCCGCAGGCCTGGCCGTTCCTCTCCAAGAGGAAAGAACCGGAACCTCTGGAACACAACTTCTGCTGCATCACGCCACACCTGGAACAGAGAAGAACATGAAGGTACTGATGGACAATTCATCGATAAGTCCAAATACAGAGATGAAACTGAAAATCTTTGAGTTCTGGACAGTTTGGTCGAACAAAAGAAGCAATTTAAAGACTTGAAATGTGCCCGAATGATTGTTTGATTAAACGTGAAAGAAAGCAGATGAAATCAGAGCTGAAACATAATCAAGACATTTGAGGACAGCCCTGCTGGCTTTATTTATTTTATAAATAAAGTATGAGGAAAATTGATGGATAATTGAAATTATCTTGGTTGAAGCACCAAGACTGCACAACTATTCTTCACAGGAACCAAAACATCTTTCTTTTCATTAATTTAAGAGTTAACAACATAGTTAGAGAGGTAAAACAACATCTTGTGTGTTAGGGTAGTGACAGAAGGTTTGTGATGGACAGAAACTTACTAGATCCTAGACACAAAAGTATCAGCACCAAAATATACGTAGCAAAAGTAAAAGTAGTAATAATATAAGCCGACGTCCTCGAATGTCTGGAAGATTTTATATCGAGACCACGATCTAAGACGTCCACAGTCTGTTTCAGGTGAATCGTAGAGATTGTTGTATTTAATATCGTCGTACTTCTTTTGAGTATTGGTGACACAGCTCTACATTGCTTTATCTAAAAGACATGAGGCGTTTCTGTCACTGTGGGGTACCTCAGGGCTCAGTGCTAGGTCCTGTTCTGTTCTCCATTTACATGCTTCCTCTTATACGCAAACATAATATCAAGTTCCATTTTTACGCAGACCATACCGCTATTTTACCCTCAGTAAAAAAAATCTGTCCCTCATCTCTAACTCATCCAAAACTCTGCTGCCAAAGAAACACGCTAACAGCACAATGATTCTGGCTACTGATTACTTTTAAAGCCCTGAGAGGCCTGGCCCCGAGTTATTTAGTCGAACTTCTAGTGCCCTATGTCAGCTCTCGCACCGTGAGATCCTCCGATCGGTCATTACTGGTAATTTTTATTGATTCATTGTTTTTTTATGATTATGTGATTTGTTTGGCTTCAATTTAAACTCTCAAATTAAAATGTTCTGTTGTCTACGGAGGATTTCAAACCTGAGAAAAGAATGTGAACCGTGATTCTGATTAAATAGATCGCGACTCTACAAAGACTCAATTTGAGAAAAAAAATAAAAAAAATTTAACTACCAGCATGAGCCCCAAAAGTACAGACCGGTCGAGAATATAAAATGGAAACACACTTAAGTTGAGTGAATGTCTTCAGTTAAATTTTCTTCTATTTACAGTTTAATTCAAATTTATTGAGCTTTTCTATTATTGTCACTGTTCTTTAAATATTCTGCAACTCATAATTTTGTGTAATATCGAGATAAGTTAGACGCAGTATTGGTCGTGTAAGTACAAGTACCTCCACATTGTACTTAAGTTCAGTACATGAGTGAATGTTTTTAGTCAAAATGCACCAAAAAATTTGATTTAATTTTAAGTTAAATTCAGTTTAAATGTCTATAAATCCATCTGAAATCTGTTTTCTGTGGTGAAACAACACGGTTAAACGCTGCTCGCTGTATAAATGTGACATTTAACGCTCGTTTATATTAAAAATAGTTTAAATATAATAACATAATGTAGCATCGTGTGATCTGTCCCAGTCAACATGACTGAAGCCAGGCTGACAGCAGGTGACCTGAGCGGTCAAACGGCGGCTTTAATCCGCGGACGTTAAACCAAACTTAACCGTTACAGCGTCCCTTCAGTGTCCATTTAAAAAAACAATCTGCGTTAAAATAACCGCGTTAACACCGCAACTCCTCACGCAGTCTTATTAGCATCATCATCATTAGCCCAGCTGTACCGTTAGCTCTACCTGCACACACACACACACACAGGCTAACGTTAGCACGCAGCTAACGCTGAATCATGACCGAGCAGCGGGAAAAAAATGACCGTTAAACGAGCCGCTCTGTGCGCGCGCACTTTAACGGTCTGATTTAAAACATAACGAACCTCTAACCGTTAATGTCTGACGGTGTCATGTTGCAGGTGGAGACCAGACGGCAGCCCGCATGATGTCATCCATTCACGAGACACACTCACACACACACACACACACACACACACACACACACACACACACACTCAGTGGACCACAGTCAAGTTAGCGCGCGAAAAACAACAACACGACATCCGGTTAGCCCTTTCAAAATAAAAGCGATATATATTATTATTATTATTATGTGAACGTTACTTCCGGTTCGGACTTTTTTATTGCTTTTAAATATTTATTTACTTTTATGTTTGACTTTTAATGTTCTGAACGTTAAAACGTGTGTTATGAAAAGTACAATAAAATGAATAAAGAAAAGAGGTCAGAGTAGTCTCCGTGACGTCCCCGCAGACTGACAAAAACCTGGACGTAGTCTCCGTGACGTCCCTGCAGACTGACTAAAACCTGGATGTAGTCTCCGTGGCGTCCCCCGCAGACTGTCTAAAACCTGGACGTAGTCTCCGTGGCGTCCCCGCAGACTGTCTAAAACCTGGACGTAGTCTCTGTGGCGTCCCGCACCCGCGGACTGTCTAAAACCTGGACGTAGTCTCTGTGACGTCCCCGCACCCGCAGACTGTCTAAAACCTGGACTTCGTCTCTGTGACATCCCCGCAGACTGTCTAAAACCTGGACGTAGTCTCCGTGACGTCCCCGCAGATTGTCTAAAACCTGGACTTCGTCTCTGTGACGTCCCCGCAGACTGTCTAAAACCTGGACGTAGTCTCCGTGGCGTCCCCGCAGATTGTCTAAAACCTGGACGTAGTCTCCGTGACGTCCCCGCAGACTGTCTAAAACCTGGACGTAGTCTCCGTGACGTCCCCGCAGACTGTCTAAAACCTGGACGTAGTCTCCGTGACGTCCCCGCAGATTGTCTAAAACCTGGACGTAGTCTCCGTGACGTCCCCGCAGACTGTCTAAAACCTGGACGTAGTCTCCGTGACGTCCCCGCAGATTGTCTAAAACCTGGACGTAGTCTCCGTGGCGTCCCCGCAGATTGTCTAAAACCTGGACGTAGTCTCCGTGCGTCCCCGCAGATTGTCTAAAACCTGGATGTAGTCTCCGTGACGTCCCCGCAGACTGTCTAAAACCTGGACGTAGTCTCTGTGACGTCCCCGCAGACTGTCTAAAACCTGGACGTAGTCTCCGTGACGTCCCCGCAGATTGTCTAAAACCTGGACGTAGTCTCTGTGATGTGATGAAAATCTCCCTGCAGGAAAGAGGTCACTGTGTTTGGTGTCTATATCAGTTTTATGACAGTGTGTGCAGATTTATGGCAGCATTGACCCGTTTCCATGCACAAAGACGGACTCACACAACCTGAGATCAAATCTGGAAAACAGTTTTATTTCTCATCATGATCGTGTACAGTGACGTACTGCATGAAATACACAGAAAACACACACAAACAGTGATTGTGCATTTTTTTAATCTCATCACAGTATTGTTGATGAAGTCTGTGAGTAGCTGCCAGTTTAAAGACCGCTGAATGACTTTAACTTCAGGCACCTCGTGTTTGTTTGAACATTCAGTTGAGTCGGCTGCTGTTTGCTTGAAACTAACACAAGTAATCAGATTACCCCCCCCCCCAAAAAAAACAGGTGTCTGATTGGTTTGATTTACTTGTGTGTAAGTATAAAGAAAAACAACAATTTTACCAAGTTTGGGGAGTAAAAATTCAGATTATTGAGATGGTGTTCCCGTCTGCCAACACTAGGGGGCACCATAGTGTACACAACAGCCCTTGAAACAGCTGCATGTTTGGGGGGTTTTGCTGAGGTATGTCTGTTGACGTGTACCTGAGAACACGCTAAGAAACGTGGAACACGGCCCTTTGCTTCGGCCAATCACACTTCACTGTGATGGTTGTCTCTGACTCCAGATATCTGCACATCTTTGACCCAGTTAGCGTCTGTCGTCACGATGAACTGACGGCTTTTAACCTCCAGAAACATCTGTTTATTATCTTAAAACTGAGTTTGTGTGTGTCACGTTTGTAACCCTGGTTTATTCACTGATATTCGCATTCAGCCAGGTGAGCTCAGGTGAGCTCATGAAGGAATAGTTTAACATTTTGGGAAACACTTGCTTACGGTGGACAGTTAGAGCATAACAATTGTTAAACTCTCCTGGTAGACATGAAGCTACAGCCACTTAGCTTAGCTTAGCTTAGCATGGTTTATTCACTGATATCCGCACACAGCCAGGTGAGCTCAGGGGAGCTCAGAGGAGCTCATGAAGGAATAGTTTGACATTTTGGGAAATATACTTGTGTATACTAGTTAGATCAGAAGATTGGTTGCACTCTCCTGGTAAATATGAAGCTACACCTAATTACCTTAGCTTAGCCTAGCCTAGCCTAGCTTAGCTTAGCATAAAGAATGGACCTGTGTTTTGGTGTTTTATGGTGGGTTGTAAGAGCACTGACCTCCCAAAATGTTGAATTATTCCTTTAATGTTGTCGAACTTGTACAGCAACAAAAGTTCACATGTCGGACTTCATAAGACAGTTACCCATGATGCATTTTTTCCCTTCTTGCTCCCTCTCTTTCTATATTTTCGCTTGAACTTTCGGCCCTGTGTTTCCTCCACCGGATGAAATGTTTTATGGTCGAAGGTAGTTAAGAGACGATCTGTGCAATGCTGGAGGAGGTTGGGGAGGTCAGCTCAGGGGCAGGGAAAGTCCTCCAAACTCTTCTTCTACATACTTTCCCTCCTTCTTTCCTTCCCTTCGCCTCCTCTCTTGTCTCCTCGCCTCCTACTGACAGTGCTTTTGGTAGTTGAGCTTGGCTCCCATTCTGGTTCCTGCCAGGTGTTTCTTGAAGGCGTCGTCCATCTCTTGGCTTTGTTCTGGGGTAAAGTGGTTCTTCCAGTCTCCAACCTCGCCTGCTCACAGACAAAAATATGACACTGTCAAACTCATGCGCTGATTTTGAGATACAGTCCTCATGCTAAGGTAGGCTAAGCAGGTCCTGACTAAGGTCCAAGGGGCTCTATTTACAAAAAAAAAGTCCCTCTAAGTGGTTTATTTGTCCGACCTGCACTCAAAGGGGATATCAGGTCAGTACGTTGTGTAATTTTTCATGATCCATACTGTGTAAATATGAGTTATTTGAACTTGGAGAGGTAATTGTTTGCCTTTTGAACAAACTCTGCTGCTTTACTGTAATTTGCTTGACAAACATGTTGCAAAGCTCAGAGTTTCACAAGATGCCAGATATGTAACTTTACCTCCTGTTGATCTACACTGACCTGTGATCAGGTGAATGGTGTCTCTGTCATTCGTACGTCTGTTCTCACACTATGTAACTTTGGGCTCCGGGTCGGGAGAAGTACGTAACGCTTTACGGCACTAAGTCACACACCACCAACTAACACAACCAACTTTACAAGAGTAAATCTGGGACTGACTTTTGGTGGTTGGTGAAATAAAAGGCTGAAAGACAGACGCCCAGCTGGCTACTTGATGTTTAAAGCACCTTTTCTGAAGATGATGTTTCCTATTGCCGAACTGTGGGAGTTGGCGGAGTTCTTCTTCATGGCGTTGAAGGTGCTCCCCTCTGCAATCTGCTGGACCTGATCCTCCGTCAGGGTGAAGCCCAAGAACTTGGTGATCTGACGGATGCCCTCGCTCAGGTCCTGCAAGACAGGAAACCTTTACAGACACTTCTACATCTAAAAAACAAAATAATGTTAATATCAAACATGTTTAATGAAGCCACAGTTCTCTGTCAGAGGAAGCTATAACTGATCTACCTGTTTGAGCTCTTCATAGGTGACCACCATCACGTTGGGGTCGTCCATCCTCTTCTCCCAGGCCAAAGCGTGGTCAAAGTATGACCCCCAGGGAACTGCACACACACAGAAATACACAACAAAAACAACAATAAACAGATCAGCCAGTAAGCATTGATTGGTTTGTTTCAACTGTATTTAAATGACAATCTGTCGCTGTGGTGTTGGTCACTTAAAGAATTATAGAATCTGACACACCGGACTTTTGTGGTCTGAACCCAGAAGCACGACTCAACAGGATGAAAGTTCACGTTTACTCAGTAGAAACAAACTTATCCAAAGGGTTAAACAGGGGAAGAGAAGTCCAAAAAGCAGGCATGAAGTAAAGCTGAACACAATAGACTGATCTCTGGGTGGTATATACACTAATGGAGAAAAGGGCGAGGGTCAGGTGTGGAGGTAGGCGGGGAAAGTCAGGTGATGCGGGAGAGAGGTTGGTGACACGGCGGGGGAAACAAAGCGGCCATGAGTGTGTGAGAGCAAAGAGTTGGCTGGCTGAATGGGCGGAAGTTTCCAGCCTTACAAACACATGACTGTGCGTGAGAAGCTGTAAAGTTAACCTCTGTACAGCTCTGTAATCTCTAGCCTGGAATGGTGATGCTCAGTGACAGAGTACAGCTTTACATGTCATGCTGTACTTTCTACTCCACTCTACATGTATGTGACGGCTGGCTGAGTTTACATTCAAAACAATAAAGGTCAAAACAGACACACCTTCTATTTTCCATGTACAATCATCACACCACCAGCAGCTAGACATGTATTCATTTAAATGATGATCTGTTGTTGAGGTGCTGGTCTTATACATACACATACATACAATCACTTAAACGTGAAACTTACATATCAAAAAAGCCTCTTATTTGTGTGTCCTAATATACTTTCTATAATGTGCCGACATGGCATCAAGAGAATGACCGACTGAATGAAGTATAAATAAATCCATGAATACATGAAAAATTAACACATTTTGGTCATCAAAAAGGCTGTTTAATTTATTCATTTGTGTCTGCATGCTAATTAAGGGGGCAAATTAATCTGAAACAGGATTGGTCAGCTCGGGGATCGAGTGGCAGGCCATTGGCTGTCAAATTCGGAAATAACTTTGTGCAGTCGGAAGGTGCTGTAAACGTGGCATATCTGCATGTTCCTATAACCTAACCCCTGTAACTGAGTATTTCTAAATCACTTTTTTTCATCATTGAAGGATTTGAAATACTTTCTTCTCTTGCCGACGTGATGGTATTAGTTCATATACTAATAAACTGCTCTCCTTTGACCTGAGAAGGCACATGAAGCATCTTAACTCACATTTTATGAGCGTCTTGATGTAGTGCACTCATTGAGTAAAGCAGCGGTGGTTCTTTAACCCCACTTGGATTCAAACACACAAAGCATTTCCACAGTGTCCCTGCTGAGTCGGCTTTACACGCTGTTTATTAGCCCATAAACACGGCAGAGCTCAGGATCATGAAGTCTAACTGTGAGTGTAATGAATAACAAAAGGTGGTATTTCTGCAGCGGGGGGTCAGACCGTACATCACCTCAAATCAGTTCAAACTCACTAACTTTGTCACAGATCAT
Organism: Argyrosomus regius; assembly: GCA_946959425.1. Lineage (NCBI taxonomy): Eukaryota > Metazoa > Chordata > Actinopteri > Sciaenidae > Argyrosomus > Argyrosomus regius. Next base: position 243,687 of record OX336894.1, read on the forward strand.
ATAACTATAGAGTCTAGAAGCTCTCAGGTGGAAGATATTTATATATACTGACATGTGATTCAGTTTCCCACAACACATCCACTTTAACTAAAAAAATGGTGGAATAATCCCTCCAGGTTGGGAGCAAGTTGCTGCCCCAAGTGAAGGAGTTCAAGTATCTCGGGGTGTTGTTCACGTGTGACGGGAAAATGGAGCGTGAGATGGACCGGTGGGTTGGTGCGGCGTCTGCAGTACTGTGGACGTTGTACTGGACTGTTGTGGTTCAGAGGGAGCTGAGCCGGAAAGCAAAGCTCTCGGTCTTGATGGTCATGAACTTTTGGGTAGTGACCCAAAGAATTAGATCGTGGATACAAGCGGCCAAAATGATCATATAATAATCATAATGAACAGACAGTTTATTTCGTGCTCCAGTCTCTCTATATATTTTGTTTCACTCACCATCTCCACTCATGAAGTTGGAGTAGAAAGATTCCCAGGACTGTCCGGACGGGAGGACCGGGTTGTTGTTGGAGAAATGATAGAAGGAGACCAGAGTGTCTTTAGGGTTCCTGAAGACCACCAACATCTGTACGACACGTAACACAATCAATAAAAATAATGAAGAATTGTGATATGAGGAGAATCAGTTTGTTCTCTGCAAGTTTTTGAAACTTACTTTAGTTTTCTTTTCATAGAAAGAGGTTGGGATGTTGTCGGGATGCATGTGAGTCCCCAGAAACCTCGGAGAGGGAGTCTCATCCACGACCTGAGGACGGAGGAAGATAGGACGAGTCAGCTTTATCTTTTACAAACAAAACATTTTCAAAAAGTTCACTGCAATGCCTGAACAACAAAGTAGGTAATATGTCAGGTTCTTCCAAACAACCCAACAATGACTCACGACTGTTTGCAAGCATTGACTGCTGGCAGGAAACAGGATGCAGACACTGGTCTCTAGTGTCACTGTCATGCAATTTGTCATTGTGAATCGAACCTCAGAAAAATCCAAAAGTCAGCCAGTGGACGTTCAAGTAACATGTAAATTTCCTCTGCATTGGATGAACTTTGCCATATCCAGTGTTATTCTCAGAAACCAAACTGCTGGTCCTCCCAGCCAACATCAAAATTGACTTCTCGCTGCCCACCAGGGTAGCAAGACACTTACCTTGAACTAACTTCTCTAAACCCAGTCGTGCCACTTTGCACTTCACAACATAAGAAAAATCAGGCCTTACCTGACTCAACATGCTACCCAGCTCCTGATACAGTACAATACAGATACTCTACCTTCAAAAACCTCCTGAAGACCTCCAGCTCTTCAGAGAGGACCTCCTCTCCTAGTACTACCAACAGCCTCACCACAGACCCCCCAACCACCGTGTCCTCAAACATCCTGCAATTCCACCTCTTTTAAAATAAACTGTTTCACTGGTTTGTGTCTTCTGGCTCGTGTTTGGGTTCATTATAACACCAATAGCTGTTTGTAACAGTTGACAACTTCCCAATTTCTCTACAATAAAACTTCAATGAATTCCTCGAACGATGTGTGGAAACAACATCATGAGCCAGTATCATGATGATGTGAGAGAAAATGCAACAGTTTGCTAACTACACCAACCAGCCTCCTCCTTGCTTTAGGAACAGTTTATGTATATTTTATATTTATATTTTACCTCATGTTATCAAAATATCCGAGCCCCATTTAGTGGCTTTCCAAGAAGCCAGACGCGGTCAAAGCTCAGAAAAGTGGATTTTTGATCTTAGATTATTTTTATTTATAAACAGGAAATAACTTCAAGCTACCAACAGTGACACACTAAGCAAAGAAATGATGAAGAAGACCTGATCCACTTTAACAATCCTGCCTCATAATTTGTAACAGCTGATACATTCTGCTGTTTCTTTCTGTCAGTAAAATGAGGAAACGTTTTTGTAGCCTAGAAACGAAATGACTGCAGGCTCCGGTGTCAAAGTCCAGAACATAATCAGGAGTGATCAGTACTATATAAACATAATTAGGGGAGATGGTTGACCTCAGCTGGATAACTGCATAACAGTGGGGGGTGTAACATGCACTTGCCATTGGCTGCTCGCTATTCCTTTAAAATCTTTACCCTCTTGAAGTAACTTCAGTGAGTTAATTTAACCCCAGCACACACATTTAAACACGTGTTCCTGATTGAAGATGTGAAAACAGGCCCAGGAGTCTGTTTCACATCAGTGAGATTTCCAAGAATCTAAGAATAAAATCCAAAGAACATTTCAGTCTAATTATTCTATTTACATTTTCTTATAAGCGGGGTGTGTCTCTGATCAAACATCTGCCTCTTATCAATGCGTTCATTTGAAGCAGGAACGCCAGGCCAGGCTCAAACAAGCTGATTCTTATTCAGCAGCGACAAACCACAAAGACAATGAACTGTGTTTGACTTCTGAGCATCAACAGACCTACATTCAAAACATCAGTTTACTAATGAGGTTTGGTCTCTGTTGGACATCATTCAAAGGATAAAGAGGGGGGAGGAGGAGTGTGTAACAAAGGACTACAACATTCAACCCACTCACAGACGGATTATTAGGTTTTATGACAGTGACAGCCCCCGATAAATAAAGCTGATAAATGAAGTTCCTTGAATGACTTGAGGTTGGCTCCAACAGTCAGTGTTGGTTTATTTTAATCATGAATTAATCCCAAACACTAAGATGTGACCTGTGAATCTGATTTAATTTAAACATCTGAAGTAGTGTTTATTTTTAAACAGCAGTTTCATATCTGTGTTCATGTTTCAGTTCAGATGAACTGGTTTCAAACTGAAACCTGAGGTACCAAACTGGTTTACACTTGAAACTAGAGATAGACCAGTGTACACTGCTGTCATCTGTGCTGCTGCCTGCTTCAGGATATTTCAGAAAACTAGCTAAAGGTTTTAAACTGGTTTAAATTACAATTAAAACAATTGAAATATCTTTCTGTCAAATACAAACAATTTATATCTGCTTACTTTCTTTTATTTTTACTTTTTATAATAATTGATCCAGACTTAATGAGACTTAAACTGGCTCATAAAACGACAAAACACACAAACTCACAACAACAACAGAGGCAGAGAAGAACTCTGAGTTGAGTGTAAACTGGATGTAAATTTTCAGGAATAAATCATTCCAAATAACGTTCACCCGGTAGCAGATTAACCAGTCACAGATGTTTTCTCAGAGGATACAATATGTGATATCATGTCTGGACAAAATGAGCTTTTTATTTCATTAAATCTGCAACATGCAATCTGCTTTGAGTGTGTTACTGAGGAGGCAATATGTCAGGAATCGACCTTCCTCCTCCTGGGACGTGATTAGTCGCTGTAATAAAATATCTGCAAAGCTCCTCAATCGATGACTTCAGTCTGGGATACATTGCACATGTACAGATGTTGTATCTGATCCACCAAGCAGCTCTTATTTTAGAGAGAAATCTTCATGTAACACTAAAATAATGCTGAGAGAGTTCTCGAGTTATTGAGACAACTTTCACCTTTAAGACAACCACACAAGTAAGCAGGTCATTGCCTGTGTGACCTGGTTTCTTGACTGTATATCAGTGTATTAGTACAAACAGGAACGACCACAGGGAGCTGAAAGAGTGCAGGTAACAGACTTGACCAGTCCGCCTTCAACACTTCCATCACCATCAAAACACGATATCTTTCATTCATCACCCCCGCCTGCATTTCTGCCTTTTCTGATACTTGATACCACCGAGGTCCTCAAAGATGAATTCGTCAGATGTTCTTTGGTTTTTGAAGTGCTGTGAGCACGCCGACCAAAACATGATTCAACACGATTCTGTATCTACTGAGTCAAAGCAACTCATGTCTGCTAAACTTACACATGTTAAATCGTGTTGATGCTACGCTGACCTGTCATTTTTAAGTCTGTTCTCACACTATGTAACTTTGCTCCGCTTCAACTCTCTGTGATTTACAGAGTTTCCTGATGGACTGTGAAGTAAACTATAGCTGCTGTTAGCTAATGTTAGCTCAGTTTGTTAGCCAGTTTGTAAACACTGTTATTGTTTGTACCACAGGCGTTTTGGACCATCGTGAAGAGGAGGTTTACAGGCCCAGCAGTCAGCAGCTTCTATGGACATAATGGCAGAGGAGAAGAGAGTGAAGAGGACGTTGACGGAGGAAGCTAAGAAGAGTAAAGGAGAGAGTGAGCGAGCAAGAAGCCACCGGACAAGAGTAAATCTGGGACTGACTTTTAGTGGTTGGTGAGAGCTTGGTGAAATAAAAGGCTGAAAGACAGACGCCGAGCTGGGCTGACTGCTGTTGGACTAGTCAGTAATATTAGCTGGCTGCTATGTCTGCTGTTGGTGACCTTGTTGATGTTTGGCTGTTAGCAAAGTTGTCAGCTCGCTAGTTTTTGATCAGAAGTAATGTAATCAGAACAAATACTCGAGTACAGCTGAACATAGTTACCACAGTGGGATTACACTCTGACACTGGAGGCAATACTGATTTCTACGTGATGTTGCTTTAAGAGAGGTTAAAAGCTCTGCTAATCTGTGGGTTAATAACAATAAACTCAGTCACCTGAGGAACATTAAAGATGTTTATTAGTGTGACGGTGACCTGACAGAAACCAGTAGGCCTATTAGTGATTACCTTTAAGGCTTCCGGTGCAAAAAACTCGATCAGCGGCGGCATCTTGGACTCCGTTTTCATCCCTGTGGCCTCTGCGATGATCTTCCTCAACACGCCGACCATCCAGTTGAAACCTGCACACAAACAGTCAACCATGGTTCAACCAAAAGTCTTCAAGAAGAGGAGTCCCTGCAGAGAGTTACTTCAACATGTGCGTCCTCAAACCAACTTCATACATTATTTATACATTCCTCTTTCATCTGTTGCACTTCTGCCTGTCTATCTATCTTTATGGTGGCGGGCTGCCGGTGTGTTGCTCTGCAGCTTCCCCTGACAGATCCCCACTGTTACGTAATGACTGGATCACAGACATCAGTCTGGGTAATATAAAGGTGTTTATGGACTCGGCTTACGGCCTGTCGGGTTAACAAGAAGGACTCCACGTGTCCACATAAATCTGAATCCTCTCTGAGATTTGCAGTGTTAGAAAAATATTCATAATATGGATATGATATGAATTTTTACCGTAAAAACACTTTTTTCTTTTTTTACAGTGCAGATGAGAAAACCAGTTTTAAGAGGGAGTGACCGCAGAGAGTATTACAGGCCAATAAACAGCAGCAGATGGTAAGTATGAGCTGAGTGTTGAGGTGAAGGTCTTCCTCCTCCATAGATCACACAGACTGCACACACAGTCTAACATTAACATTTTTCTGCCTGTAATATCTAAAGGGCCTCTGACAAAGAGCCTCCCACTGGCTAAACTGACCACGCCTCCGTGGATAAATGGTTCTGGTAGCCCCATGCGGGCTCCAGTCCAGGCCGGGCCCTCATGCATGAAGCTGTGGGATGGATGTGGTGTGTTATCTAACATTTCTCCAAAAGGCGATTAACTCGTCTGTCTTCGCGTCGTTTCTCCAGCAGCGTGTCCAAAAAGAAAACATGTCACATTCCTCGAACGCACCGCGGCAACGCCAAGAATGTCGCACTGTTCATCCTGTACAAACTTCACCGTGAGCGCTTTGTGTTGTAAAGGCAGTGTGACATGGAGCTTTATTCAATATTGAATCATCAAGTCAGAGATTGATTCAGGTTTAGGCGCCGCAGTGAAGTGGTTGTTGAAATGTTAAAGGGTTCACGTGATGCTAAAACACTGAATGTCTGTACGCTTCACTTTGAAAAGCTGAAACTTGATATTTTACTTCCTTTGTGCATTTTGCTAAAATAAGCTTTCTGATGTAACTAGTTAGCTAAAAATTGTTTATGACTTGCCCAACTCTTATTGGCCCGCACCAGCGACACCCCAACATGAGTTATGAGTGTTCAGGGTGTGAGTTTATCGCCACAAAGCAAACAAAGCTGATGGATTATCTCGCCTTCAAAACAACCTTTAAGCTGACGGCGGTCTGAAAGGAATCGAAGAGTTGACGGAGAAAATCTGCAGAGTCACAGCGAGGTTTTCTAAAACTAGTTTGTATGAACGCAGCCTCGTCTCAATGCCCTCTGTTTCTTGGTGGTGCAGATGTTTGTGGGGAGCACTGATTGCGGTATGTACCTCAGCTCATCAGCCCGACCAGGGGGTGTTTGAATAAAGTTTGTTTTGAACATTAAGGTCTCGGGTTTCTTCGAGGTAATCGAGAGTCCTGGGTTCACGTAACTGTTTCAGCTTAGCAAGTCCAAACATTGTTATTTATATAGAACATAGTCCAGGTTTTAGACAGTCTGCGGGGACGTCACGGAGACTACATCCAGGTTTTAGACAGTCTGCGGGGACGTCACTGAGACTACATCCAGGTTTTAGACAGTCTGTGGGGACGTCACAGAGACTACATCCAGGTTTTAGACAGTCTGCGGGGACGTCACGGAGACTACGTCCAGGTTTTAGACAGTCTGCGGGGACGTCACGGAGACTACGTCCAGGTTTTAGACAGTCTATGGGGACGTCACGGAGACTACGTCCAGGTTTTAGACAGTCTGCGGGGACGTCACGGAGACTACGTCCAGGTTTTAGACAGTCTGCGGGAACGTCACAGAGACTACGTCCAGGTTTTAGACAGTCTGCGGGGACGTCACAGAGACTACGTCCAGGTTTTAGACAGTCCGTGGGGACGTCACAGAGACTACGTCCAGGTTTTAGACAGTCTATGGGGACGTCACGGAGACTACGTCCAGGTTTTAGACAGTCCGCGGGACGTCACAGAACTACGTCCAGTTTTCAGTCCGTGGGGACGTCACGGAGACTACGTCCAGGTTTTAGACAGTCTATGGGGACGTCACGGAGACTATGTCCAGGTTTTAGACAGTCTGCGGGGACGTCACAGAGACTACGTCCAGGTTTTAGACAGTCTATGGGGACGTCACGGAGACTACGTCCAGGTTTTAGACAGTCTGTGGGGACGTCACGGAGACTACGTCCAGGTTTTAGACAGTCTGCGGGGACGTCACGGAGACTATGTCCAGGTTTTAGACAGTCTGCGGGAACGTCACAGAGACTACGTCCAGGTTTTAGACAGTCTGTTTTGTCCAGTTTTCTGTGAAAATGATCTGTAGACGGATACAAACACGACTTAACGCAGCCCAGAGAATAAAAGATCCTTCAGTTTGTTCGCGTTAGAAGAAATATATGAATTATATCGACATTTTTAGATATTTACGCTGCGATTCTGTCAGGTTTTTGTGTCCGGATGATGATCTATTAAACAAGACAAGACAAGAGTCTTATGTAGTCAAAGTGGTTCAGCTCTTTACATCAGCAGTCTGTCACTGTGGCGACGTGTTGTATGTACAGTATGTTGACTTTAAACGTTGACCTCGGGTTAAATATTTCCTTCGACACTAACAGACCTGTCGTAAAGTTCACTTAAACATCTGATGAATCAGTTCAGGTTTATCTGCAGAGTCAGAGTCAAAACGTCACCCCGAGATCTGTCGTGACTTCACCTTCAGCGGGGTTACAGTGGAGCTGAGGTCAGAGGTCAGAGGTCACAGCAGACTTCATAGAAACCATTCACTCACCACATTTCGGATAAGCCACCAGCATGATGTCGTCCTCTCTGGCCTTGATGTTCTCTAGACCCTTCAAATGCTCCTCGGGGCACATGATGCGAGGGTACAGCACCCCATTGTATCTGTACAGCTTCTCCTCGTCGCTCATCTCCTTCGCCATCTGCAGCCTGGACTGGATGTTAGCGCTGGAGTCATTCGAGCTCATCCTTACTATGTGAGTCTGCACAGATCAGAGACCTCAAACCAACAAACTACGACTGTGTTTTAAAGAGAGCAGACGGAGTGAACGGGGTGTAGCCGGAAAAAACAAACTGCTTTCTGTGCAGCTGAACGTCCATTCACTGCGAGAGAGACTGACTGTGTGGAGTGTAGTAGGGGAGGAGGAGGAGGAGGAGGAGGAGGTGCCTTAAGCCTCCTCCTCCTTTTACTACACACACACACATGCAGGAAAAGTGTGTGTGTGTGTGTGTGGTGTGTGTGTGTGTGTGTGTGTGTGTGTGTGTGTGTGTGTGTGTGTGGAGGTGTGACTGATGGGAGATGCCTGTTCAATGTTCACCAGATGGGGGGAACACGCTGACAGACCGACTGCACAGCTCTTGTGTAATCGTCATGTTCTTCTTCTTCTGTAGTTTCTTTGTGCAGCCTCCGTGACTGTGAAGTGAAGCCAACACAGGAAGTGTCAGAAACTGCAGTTCATCAAACGTCCACTTGAGGCTGGCTCCAGAAGTGAGTCAGTCTCCATAAGTCCCCATGTTAAAATGTCCAACTTCAGGACTACCAACAAGGTGGAGACGAGTGCTACCACACCAAGATTCATAACGGTTCTTCAGAAACCTGTGCG